>JAPKLX010001639.1:0-19136 GCA_026898415.1 Leonotis leonurus | reverse complement strand
ACTCATTCAAATCTGCATTCTTAATCAACCTCTAAATACTCGATTAAGTTTTCAAAAGGTTTTCTTAACAAGAGCACCAACTAAGTCCACCATTATTCCGCACACAAAACATTGTTTGGAATCAAGTTCACACTTGCTTTCTGCTCTGTTTATCTCACGGAGAGATCTTACTTGGATAGAACTTAATTGATTAGAAAATCACAGTGTTCTATCATCTAGAGCAAACTGTAATTCAGAAGGCTCACATCTCTCTGATTGAAATTGTCAAGTAAACTGAAAAGTTTGCATTTGGTGTATTCCCCCCCCCATACACCAAACCTTGCTCTTTCGGGACCAACAATCTTGGTATTGTCTAATGATACTATCAACAAATCCATTAAAATTAACAGGTTCATCAAGACCCAGGTTATCAGCAATGAGACTAAGTGCAAGAAAAGCAGCCCATTCTTGCCAATAAATAAGTAAAACATTCACTAGTTGAACTATACCATCAAACTCATTTACCCCAAACTCTCTGACCCGATACCATGTGCTCCGGAATTGCTCCAAGAACTTGATCAGGTCTTGATGTTCGTCTCTTCTAAGTTCATAGAAAATATTCGTTCTTCCCATAACGGCAGGTCTAGGTCTCGTACTTTTTCGTGGGGTAACCACCCTTCTCACCATCCTATAAAATACAACTTATAGGTTTACACCATAAATTCTTATCTATCATCTTACATTTTCTTTCTATTTTTATCTTTCTATTCTTTTAAGATTCATAATAACTTCACACAATTAAGTAACTGTACTCATATTTGGCACACATTTTTCAATTCAAATTCTATGCATAAGCACAACACTTGCATATTGCATTAAAAGTTCTCAACTTATCGGAAAATATCTTTCTAACTTCTTACCTGGTTGAGCTGTAGGAGATGGATTCTGAACACTGAACCTTTACTAACTCTTAGACTCAAGAAAGGAACCGCTCTGATACCAAACTGTCACAGCCCAATTCCTTAACCCTTTCTTAATTAAGAAATTAAGCCATGACTTAACTAACTTGGAAATAACTCTAACAATTGATGTTTGATTGCAAAGAAACTCAAATAAGTTCTCGCGAAAAACAGGGCAGACCGGACACATCAACTTCGAAATCTCATAACTTTCTCATTTGAACTCCGAAGTAAGATCCGAAAGAACCGTTGGAAAGGTAATGAAAAGATCTTTAAAATGGTACCAAATTCAACAAATTCGGACTTATAATACTCACGGAAAAGAGGGTGCAACTGACTGCCCTGTTTCTAGGAAATTCAAAGTTTGCACAATATTTGGACTGGGAGTTCCAATACATCAAAATACCAACTCAAGCAACCAAGAAATAGAGATGAAACAATATAATCCACAAAGGAAGATACTACCATGGATATCCACAGATAAGCCAATACAAAGGTACCAAGTGTTCAAGTGTCAGACAAACTAAGAGTCGCAACGGAATCATGAGTTGAGCTACATGTGTGACGACATATAACTCAACGTACTAAACATCCAACACAAAACAACAAGACACTCTATGGTTCATTGAAAAGTTCATATAACAAAACAACTACAGTGTTCGAATCCATCGCCATCCCCAGCTCAACCTGCACGTTAAGAAAACATGCAGGGCGTGAGTACATAATGCACTCAGTGGACACATGCCAAAACATTTAAACTTTGCTCATAGAGCCATATAATTGACTTGCCAAATCTATGCTTCATATATCTTTCTTTTCTAAAATAATGCAATTGAATATGCATAAAATAAGTCTGCAGACAATTATCTGAAATCTGAAATCTGAAATCTGAAATACCATATCTACTTTCTTGTGTTGAGAGGTAGGCCTCCCTCTCAAACACACTATGACCGGCCAACACGCTAGAAGGCTCACGGTCAAATGTGCACATAACCCTTACCGGCAGCTCGTCCGGCATAGGGCCGATATCGTAATTCTGGCATAGATAGGTAACATGCAACATGCTTAAAAATAGGCAAGTCAACTTCTTTAACATAAAACATAAAGCATAAACAAATCTTTAGCACGTGCATAGCTTTTGGTTAGAAAGCCCACCTGGATAGAGATCTACTTATCCTGAGGCTTCGTCTTTTTCTTTCTTTGCTTTCGCTTCTTTCTCAACTGAACCTTACATTAAGTAAAACATTTAAAGATAAGACATCTTTCTCTTCTTTATGAAATCATAATTTCATAATCTCATTCTTCTTCTCATATTTTACTAAATTATCATTTTGTATGATTATAATTTATTCTGCTATTGCATCCTTCTATTCTAACATCTCATTTATCACTTATCTTATCTATATCATTACTTCACTTCTTGACTACTAAACTAATAATTTCCAACTTCTACATACTTAGCTAATTCAATCCCATAATCTCACATTAGCCCTCATATTCATTCTTTATCTTAACTACATCAAATCTAGCAAATATAGTCTATATATGAGATTCAATTATGCCCTTCTTCTTGAGAATTTAACATCTTAATGTAAGATTAAGTTTATCTTAGTTTCTTGATTCAACTATGCTTAATGTAGCTCAATGAACTCTAATGAATCATCACTTAGACCAAATAGTCTTAACATATACTTAAATTCATTAGCTCCATAATCAACTAAATTTTGAAAATTCATTTCCAATGCTTGGAAAATTCTAAATAAATTAATCTAAGCATTAATCATACCAATAAGCTCAAATATGATCTCAATTTAAACAAATAAAATCAAAATCTTATAGAATAAAATCCCCTAATTTTCAGTCACTACACCTCATTTAAGAAGTTTGGTTTTTGCTCTAATTTCTTACTCTAATCATGCTTAGTGGTGTCTAATGATACTTATCCATACTTAAATCAAGCAAATTTATGCATATTCTAAAAAATAAAATTAGGGTTTATGTAAAAGGTTTAGGGGAAATCTAAATATTCATCATCTCTTGTAATTCTTTCCAAATCTTAGTTAAATCATGATATTCTACCCCTTTCTTATCACATATGGGAGAATTAACACCATATCTCATAAATTATGGAACACAACTTATCATAGATGAACATATAAATTCTCTTCAATTTCTACAAAATAAAGAGGTAAAGATGAGGGATAAGTACCTCAAATATAACTTCTTCTTAAAATTTGGACTCAAACCTAGCTTAGAAGTGTGATTATGGGAGGAGAAATCTTTGTCTATGGAGAAGAGGAGTGGTTCGAAAATGAGGGAGGAGAAAGAAAGGTAGATGATGATGAAATATAATAAAATAAGTGTTCTTATCCTCTAAGTAAGATATTTTCTTAATTAATTAATTAAATAATCCTCTACATAACTCTAGGGGCTTCTAGAACGTCCCGACTCCTCGTTTTTCGTGCTTCAAGATTTTAATGCTGGATGATTCATCTCGACATCTAGAATTTATTGGTTCAGACCGTTCGTGATTTGGAGTTCATTTGAACAACTTATTCAAGTTTTAAAATACCGAATAAATCTAATTAAATAAATTCTTTCTAAAACGGTATTTTTCTAGTGAAATCTTCATAATAATCTCTTCTATATATATCATAGAATCGGGCATAATTTGTAGGTATTACTACAGCTGTTGAATTCTCAAACTGAGTTTTAACCGAAAACTTATTTAATTATTGCCGAAATTGCAATAATAAATTTTTATTCTTTATTTTATCTGTTTTCTAGCTTAATGAAATTTCTAATTCCATTTTTCTATTTTATCTAATAGATAAAATTTTTCTCTTCTGAGGGGTATGCTTCGTCTGAATTTATTCTATCTTAACCCTCTCTCTTTATCGCTAATATGGGATTAATAAATCCCATTTTCTTTCTTAACAGAATAATCATAATTCTTTCTTCTAAATCGTATAATAGATTTCTCAAACTCTTCTTAATCTCATAAATATATTCTCTTAAGGATGCAAAGCCTTATTAACTCCATAATTAGCAGTTAAGTACTAATTAAAATTTTGAGGGTATCACATTGAGTTTTCCCGGGAATAATCGAAGTCTAGAATTGAAAAGTAGAACTTTCATTCCGGGGTTTAATTCCCTGTGCACAATTTGGCGTTCATGGATCCGCTTCACTTTGCCTTTGTAGATCCGTGTACTCTCATACGCCTTGTTCCTAAGCTCATCTAGCTCGGAAATTTGGAGTGATCTCCTCTCGACGGTATTTTCGAGGTCGTAAGTCGCTGCCTTAATTATCCAATATGCTTTGTACTCTACTTGGAGCGGCAAGTGGCATGCCTTCCCGTACACAAGAAGGTATGGGTTCATCCCAAGAATGCTTTTGAAAGCCGTCATATATGCCCATAAGGCATCGTTTAGCTTGACTGCTCAATCTTTCCGGGATGGTTTCACAGTTTTCTCCAATATAACTATCACTTGCCTATTGTGTGATCTCATTCTTCTTCATCAATCGTTCGAACAACTTGTTGCAAAAGTGTTTTCCCTCATCGCTAATGATAGCTCGAGGGAATCAAAACCTACATAAGATGTTTTCCTATCAAAACTTGAGAACAACATTAGCATCACAAGTCCAAGTGGGGATAGCTTCAACCCAGTTGGACACATAATCAAAGACTAATAGAATTTACTCGTATCCCAAAGATTTAGGGAAGGGACCCATGAAATCTATACCCCACACGTCGAAGATTTCGACTACCAAAATGTTTTGGAGAGGCATCTCGTTGCGGCTGTTTATGGCTTCGACTCGTTAGAATCTATCGCATTCCAAATAAAATGCTTGAGTGTCTTTGAAGAGAGTCGGCCAAAAGAGTCCGCTTTGCAAAAATTTGTGTGTCGTCTTTTGTCCTCCAAAATGGCCTCTACATGGGGATTCGTGGCAGAAACGTAGCACTTGCTCTTGCTCAGAATTCGGAATGCAACGTTGGATTACACTATTCTTACCAAGTTTGAATAGAATAATTAGGGCCAATGATAATGGGAGCAGAAGTCAATTTTTCTTTCAATAGGTTAAAAGCATGCAAACACGAGTCATCAAAATTGAAATGGGACATCCTGAGCTAGTAAATGACAAAAGGTTTTACAAATTTTAGAAAAATATTTAATGAACGTCGGTGAAAACCTACGTGACCTAAGAAACTTCTAATTCCCTTGACATCTCTAGGTGGAGGTAATTTTTCAATCACCTCGATTTTCGCTTTATCAACCTCAATGCCACTTTTAACCATGAAGTGACTCTTTTCCCAACTTAAAGTAAGACCACTTTCAACACATCTTTCAAGCACTTTCTCAATTTTAAGCAAACAATCATTAAAAGAAGAGCCAAATACCGAAAAATCGTCCATGAAAATCTCAACAAAGTCTCCTATCATCTCAGATAAGATGGACATCATGAACCCTTGAAAAGTAGCGGGTGCATTGCATAGTCCAAATGACATCCTCCTATACGCATAGGTGCCGAATGGGCTCATGAACGCCGTCTTGGCTTGATCCTCAGGTGCGATGACAATTTGATAGTATCCTGAAAGACCATCAAGAAAACAATAAAAATCATGTCTGGATCATCAATATAACATTTGATCAATGAAAGGAAGGGGAAAATGGTCCTTTTTGGTGGCGGCATTTAATTTGCGGTAATCGATGCACATCCGCCACCCCGTGATGGGTCGAGAAGGAACAAGCTCTGACTTATCATTTAGGACCACCGTGATTTTTCCCTTCTTGGGTACCACATGTACTAGGCTCACCCACTCGCTATCTGCAATGGGATAGATAATTCATTCCGCCAACAATTTAAATATCTCTTTTTGAACGACTTCCATGAGGACTGGATTTAGTCTTCATTGGTTATCTCGTTTTGGAATGGCGCCTTCTTCAAGATTGATGGGGTGCATGCATGTAGTAGGACTAATGTCGCGAATGTCCGCTAGGCCCTATCCAAAAGCGAGTTTGTCCTTTTTCAGAACTGGAAGTAGTAGATTTTCTTGGTCCTTTGTTAGCTCCTATGAGATAATCATTGGTTTGTTCTCTCCTTCTTCTAAGAAAACATACTTGAGGTGAGCGGGGAGCTTCTTGAGTTCCAATTTTTCGGGTGTGGGCGTCTCCTTGGGTTTCACCTGAGTGATGGATTTTACGTCAATTTCCTGCAACAAAATTTCTTCACTCGTAAAATCCTACAAAAAGAACTCTCGGCCAAGGAATCAATAGCATCAACGTAATAACAATCTTCAATAAAATTAACAGATGGTATGGTGCGATTCCTATGAGCAGAAAATGACATTTCCTTGCCTAGAACAGACATTTTAATTGTACCATTTTTAACATCAATCAAAATGAACCCGGATTAATAAATGGAAGAAAACTTGATTCATAAACTGGAACGAACTTGAATCCACAATGATAAACGGAAAAATAACGAACTAGAATGTTACAATCGGTTATCCTTCGAAATCAAATACTAAAACTAAAAATGACTAACTAAAAATTAAAGTCTCCCTAAAACAATAGGTCGAGAGGTGCTCGAAATATAAATGCAAAACTTCTAACAAAAGGTCTCTCAAAACGTCAGAAAAAAGGTCTCTTCAAAGTGAGAAACGCGTCGGCTATTTATAGACAAGAAGGAGTATCAGCGGTCGCTTACAAGTCAGTGACCGCTGATATGGTTGTTCCATGCTCCCCTCGCACACCATTCGCTGAGTTGGTTAGGCGTTGACCGAGTCAGTCGCTAACCCTGGCTTGTGCTGGCTCGCGCACCTGGCTCGGTCGTGGCTCAATCCGGGACACCAACGCCTAGTCAGCGGTCGCTTAGGGCTACGCGACCGCTGACTAGTGCTCTCGGCTCTAATCTTCAATCTCTCGTTATTTCTCGATCTTTTCTCTTCCCATTTCGAACTTCAACACTTGTTTAGGCTCGTGATCCTGAATCATCAAATGAAACGTAAATCGAGCCCAAAACATCATGCAAAATGGCAAAACAACAAGAATAAAGATAAGAAAAATATGAGTTTAGACAACCAAAAAGAGACTAAACATTAAGTCATGGACTAATGGATAATGAAGATTGAAACATTAAATTGATATAAAAAAAAGTTAATAATTAAGATGGTTCATGCATGATTTCATAAATCTTTATACTCTTTATTTGAACTCTGTATTATTAGAAGTATAATATAACATTTTACAACACTGATTCGGTTAGCTTTCGGGTCGGGGCCAATGATTTTGTTGGTCCCGAAATAGCAAGATTGGTGTATGGGACGGGGGGGAGGGGGGGGGGAATACACCAATTCAAACTTTTAGGGTTTTCTTGTTTTAAGATTATGTTATAAGGTTTAAGCACACTTAATAGATATGATAGCTTAGAGTAGTAAAATAAATCTTCTTTGCAGGAAGATTCAATCTTACTCAAATAACACCTTATGCGTGGAAAAATAATAATCAAGAATAACAAATACAAATTAAACTTGATTAAAGTTGTGTGCGAATTTGGTGGTTAATGCTCTTTATAAGATTGTAGGAACTATCCGTTGGAGAGAGAGAGGAGTCCTTCCTCTTCACATTAATGGTTGCATTAAATGCATGGCAGTGTTGTTGATACACGCGCTGCCAAATGAGAGTCTTGTTCCACCTTTCACATGATTTCCCAGTGTATTACCATACTAGGAATGATTCACCATACTGCAAATTGATATTCTCGTACTTCATTCCTTAAAGTATGCTGTTGATGTGACAATACACCAAATGGTTGACTTGTGATAAATTTAGGTATGTCGGCAGTCCACCATAGTTACTGTGATGAGCAGCTCGTTCTCGATGGAATAGCAGGTCGTTGTACATCAAGTTGTTCTTCCATAAGTTAATTGGTTTGGATCCCAATTAACACATGACTTTATGTTGAATACTTCACGTTTGTAGATAGAGAAATGGAATGATGAGCAGGTCGTTTTTGATAAAAACAACCTGTTGCTTATCTCGTCAGCGAGCTGCTAGAAATTTTATTCTAGCTGATCATCCTCTTGTAATGTCTTCCAAGTGTAAAAGTATTATATCCTATTTATAGCCTGATAATAAGGACAAATAGTTAACTTATCTAGCTGTTCCTTTTACATGGTAGTTGTTTCTAAAGTCTAGAAAATACAGATTGTTATAAGTAAATTTGAAACTTCAAACCACTTTTACATTCATGATCTGTAAAAATAAATTCTAGATATCAAAAACCAGAATAAGTAATGAGGACAGCGAGCTGCAAGAATGAGAAGCATATCGTTATTTTTTCCTAAAACGATCTGCTCAATAAAAGACTCGCTGATTATACAATTTAGAAAGTACTTGTTATCTTAGTAATCATTGTGTCCAGGAAGGCTTTTAAAAGAATAATACAGATTGTTAAATACAAAATGATCTGCTTCTTTTAAAGACTTTCCTTAAAAGATAACAATGACTACCTGGTTTTCTGAGATCATAAAAATGACTAAGTGTTGTTTTGATAAACATCATCAAAACACAAATATATTTGTGGGGTTCCCAAAAATTTCCCCCTTTTTGATGATGTCAAAATCACACTTTATAATTTTCTTTAATGTTGAAAACAATAGTTTTAATATAGTAAGCAGTTAGAATGCATAAGTGTAATTTAAACAGTAAGCATAAAATATTGCATGTACAAAGAGATTTTGTCATCAGGTTGTTTTTCAAAACTAATAATTTTAAACTTTATTTATAGAGCAACTTACAGATACAGAGATTGATTATATGACAGCTAGCTGCTAAACATAAAGTTTTAATAAAGAAGTCAAGAAATATATCTTCATGGTTGAGGAGGTGGTTGGCTTTGTTCTTTCTCCGCAGATTGAGATTGAAGACGTTGTTGCTCAGCTAGCTGGGCCCTTCTATTCTCAACCATCTCCCTTTGCCTTAGCTCCGAAGGCACACCAAAGCTTGCATATATCCCATTGAATATTCTTCGGTAATCTTTGTTGTTGAAGTCGATGGGATAGTTCATAATTTGAGCATATCGATTTATAGCATTGAGAACAACAGTGTGATCCACTTATGTGGTTCTTGTTATCCTTGGATATAGAAGTGTGGTTTTATTGGGAGCAATGAGTGGTACATTCATCATGGCAGATTGCATGTGCAAATATTCGATGAATGTTTGATTATTATTGTTGGGAACCCCTAAGTATTTTTAGTTTTGATGATGATCTTTCGAAACACACTTAGTATTTCTTTGTATTAAGTTGTTCTGCATGTAAAACAGATCACTACATGTAAAGTGAATTTTGTTAAAGAACAGATTAGGAGATGACTTGACATGTAAAGGAAGTTTTCCTATAGAAGTCATTTCTATGAATAGTTTAAGATGAAGGCCAAGATTTCACGCCAAGAAGGAATCGATCTGCTGTAACAAACAGCGACCAGATCGATGACCAGATCGATAGTTACAGCGAAGCACCAGATCGATTAAGTCATCAAACCTCCAGATGACATCATCCTACACATCATACCCTCTTGCCACGTCAAGATTGAAGCCTATCCAACAGGGATTGGAAAGAGAATCTTTGATTGACACAAAGAAGGAAAGAAACCGTTAGCAATCTGCTTTCCATAAAACTGAAGATTGAGTCAACGTTTCTTCAAGGCAAGAAGAGATATGATGGACATCATTGATTGGCAATATACCATCAATCTCACACCAATCAACAACGGCTAGAATTTTAAATTCAATGCCTATAAATACTTGAAGTTCAAAATCTGGAAGAAGAGAAGTCACACACGTGCTACATTGAATTATACTTTCAAACTATCAACTTTGATCCAGACTAAGAGCTTCAAGAAATTTGTGATTCTACATCACACCAACCCACCTCGATTCAAGTCTGTCTTATCGAGAGAAAGGAGATCACCTCGTTAGCTAGTAGATTTCTAGTGGTAACGTAGAGGTAATCTGTTGTAAAGGGACACGACCCTTATTTCGTGCATAAGTATCTCTCTAGTTTTGATTGATACTTGTGACTCGTTCTCCACGAGTATAAACAAGCAGAGTATCCTAGTAGTGGATAATCTGGTCTAGTTTTGACCAGATCGTGGACGTAGGGATTTCCCGAACCACGTTAAACAACTGTGTTCATTAATTTCCTGCATATTTACTTTCAGTTGTTTATTATTCTAACCTTCTACACTATCATATAAATCTGCATTTCAATCAATCTGCTTAACGATGTGAATATATCCTAAGGTTTTTTAAAACAAGAGCACTCACTAAATCCACCATTATTCCGCACACACAACACTCAAAAAGTAATAAGATCACTCTTATTATTAACTAAGTGTTTACACTAAGAGAGCAATCTGTTTGGACTAAACTGGTATCGATCTGTGTATCAATCTGTTTAGTCATCTGCTGAGCAATTTCTTAAACAGAATAGCTTGAACTCTCTGATAATTTATCAAGTAAACTGAAAAGTTTGTATTTGGTGTATTCCCCCCCCCCCATACACCAAACCTTGCTCTTTCGGGACCAACATTTATGTTGGCTAAGGAATTCTCTGAACAGATCGTCAACTGATCCTCCTTGTACATCTTGATCCATTAAATAGTAGTGCTGCATGATGAATTCCTTGACCAGCTTGTTCCATTGGGATGCTTTCTTGCTGTGAAGCCGTGTTATGTTCTGAGGCTCAGTTAGCTGGAATTTTTCAAGGAATTTAAACATAGGATTTGACGGCTCATTAGCATCTTCTTCTGGGGTTTCTACTTTGTCATCATACTTCGCCCCAATCTCCCCTTGTCTTTCCTTCTCTGCTCTCCATAGTTTCCGAAATTCGGAATCAGCTATCTGTTCTGCCTTATATCCAGCCAAAAACATTTCTTCTTCTTAATCAGCCTCCGTTACTATCTTCGTTCCTTTTCTATCTGCTGTCCTGCGTGCATCCTCTTCCATCTTTCTTTGTTTTTCTTCATTCTCACGTTGTAGCAATCTGGCATCAGCGGCCTATTTTGCTGTCATTTTCTTCTTCTTAGCAGCGGGCTTCTTTTTGATTTGAGCAGCGGGCTGGACAATATCTTTTCCTTCCCCCTTTTCGACATCATCAAGGAAATCCTTGGAGATGATGAGTCGAAGGGAGGCAAGTTCATCATTAATTGCTTTGAATTTGATCTCGGCATCTTCTTTGAATTGTAAGAATGTGGAAATGTTGTCAGTGACTTCATTGAATTGCTTTGATGTGTCTTTGAGATGTGCATTGAAATTAACTGACAGCTCGCTGTGTGCTACTTTCATGTCTGTGATAGATTTGTTGATTTTGAAAATCTCATCCCCAGTAGCCACATCAGCCTCTTGCAAATGCAGTCTTCAATTGATCTTTAAGTAGAGCAGGCAGTTCATTTTTTACCACAGTAGGAATGGTGGTTTGCTCCATATCTACATACTACTGCTCCACATGCTTCTTAACCTCTTCCACCATCTTTCCTCCGGCAGCTTTCATCTTTTGATCGAATGAGTTGACCTCCTCATGAAAATTAGCAATCTTGTTGTTGGTTTCCTCTTTGAATTTGTCAAACACATCCTGATCATTATTTAAATCCTTGTGCAGCTCGCTGGACAATTTTTCATGAGCTAACTGGAAGTTGCCTTCAATAGCTCGTAAGGCTTTTTCTGCGGCAGAATAGATGAAGTTGGCGATGGCAGCAGATCAATTGTTGATTAATAGATGAATGAGCTCGCTCAACTGTTCTTGTGGCATCTGTGGCCCGAGAGAAGCAGTGAGTAATTCCTCCAGATCGTGCTGCCAGAAACCATCTGGTGTTGTGCCTTGTGTATAAACCTCATCAATTAGTTCAACATCCACCAGTGGCCCAACATCAGCAGGTGTTTCAACTTATTTTAAACTGTCAGTACGTGGCATTGTTTAGACCAGACCCACTGTCTGATAAAGGGACTCAGTATCGGGCACGAAGAATATTTCCAGCCGATATACTTCCAATTTATTGTATTAAATTGCTCGCAAGAGTACGAGTTCGTTGTATATTAATAAGTTAACCCTAAGTCGTATTATCAAGGAAGGCTAAGCAGGGCTTATATCTATGTCGCAGAATATAAAGCAATTAAAAAGAGGGGGTTTTAGATTTTTAATCTAATTAATCTATCTAGGCGAAAACTAATAAAGTAATTAAATCCTAAATCTAATAACAATGAATTAAGGAAACTGAATTGAAACATGTTTTGAATTGATTAATTAACATGATTGGAAGATTTATATTACTGAATTGGAAATTAATCAATAACATAGCAGAAAGAAAATAAATCATAAAGCAATAAAGAAAACAGTAAAAGAACTCACGGATTGAAAGGAAAAATAATGCATTAAAGTACTCCGGGTTTAAATCACGAACGAATCCACAACTAAATTGAAGAACGAGCAAGAAATAAAAATCTAGACTAAAAGTGTTTTCTCTCGTGGTCTAAACCCTAGACTAGAATTAAAAACGTGAAGTAGCCGTATCTGAAGAATCACGCGTGGAGGTTTAAATAGGGGAATAAGATCGCGCCAGGGTAGCGCTCGATAGAGGGCAGCGAGCGCTATCTTGGCTCGCTGGTTGAGAATAGGCCGCAATGGGGTAGCGCCCGCTAGGGGGTAGCAAGCGCTACCCCACTGTTCTGTCTTGGTGAGATGCATGGGGCTAGCGGTCGCTAGCCCCATGTTTTGTCCTTCCCCTTCGTGTCACAAGCCAGCGGCCGCTAGGGTCTAGCGGTCACTAGGCTTGTGTTCTGTCTTCTCCAGCCTTTTCTTCATCATTTCACCTCTTTTCACCCTCGTTTCTCTTCTCAAACATTGTCAACTTCGTGTGTCGATCTTTACCTAAAATGTAACATATAGAATACCAAAGTATCAAATCGAACGACAACAAGCGATATTATAGACTAAATTACGAGAGAAACGAGACCGAAAATAGATAAAACAACCTCCCCACACACAATACCTTGCTTGTCCTCAAGCAAGTCTAAGCTCAAATAGAATACGGAGATTTCAAAACAAGTAGCAAGTTAATTATACGATAACAATCAAATTCAATATGAGTTTACGGAAGGAATAATAAGACTACTCATCAATCACCATTGCATGTTTCCCTCGAAGATACAACTTCAATCCGATCAAACTAGTAACATATGCAAATCCGGTTTTTAATTACTCAAAAGCTAGACTTAGAATTTTTATCTTTTCAAACTCAATTATTAAAGAACCAAATCGCATAGAATTTTTAGTGATATAATGAACATTGTTCACTAGGTGTGATCTTCGGTTAAACCGAGTATCCTAGCGTGGTTTCCCATACTCATTCCTCGAATTCAAAATTTCCTTCGATTTCATAGAGGAAGAGGGGTAGAGTTCTTATCACCTATTCAAACAGTTCAAGCGATTCAATAACAATTTTAAAAGGCCATTCGAGCCAAATTTTTGGAAAAAGTGGGTTATATGGCTAAGAGTCACGAGATTTGAACATTTAGAGGTTATCTAAAGTGCTCTCATGTGGTTTCCCATTCTCATGGTTTCCAGAGGAGCAGAAGCCTCCCGACTCAATCTCACAATTAACAACATAAATACCATTAAAAACCAAGTCTAGCCAATAAGCAATCTTATACCAAATGCACAAGTTACGAGCTATCACATCAATCTATCACAAAATCAAGTGCCCCACAACAATGATAATTAACATGTGAAGCTTATTACCCAACTATCAACTCACAATGTCAATTCATGTTATCAAGCATAATCAACAAGTTTCTTATCAAAATCGATCACTAATCCTCTTAAGCTCCAACATGCAAGTGGACAAACAGAGTACACAACTACAAACTTCTAAAAATACACTGCATGCTATAGATAAAATCCTACCTATCCCTCATGAAAGAAATAAGCAATGAGGAAACAAAAGAGAGGAAATGAACTACCCATTTCGGGATGATGCGGCGGTGGTGAAAGCTCAAGTAATTGTAAATTGTTAGACCTGCAAAAGAAACACGAAAAGAAATAAAAACAGCAACAAAAAAAAGAAATAACTAAATGAAAACAACCCGAACACACGCAAAAATAAAGGAAAAGAAAACATAATAAACAGTAGTGAGAGGTCACTGCTGATCCGGCGGCGGCGGTGGGTGATCGTACAAAGCCCAGTTTGACCACTGGGCGTTGAGCTCGGCCATCTGTCGGTTGTTCTCGAGTATCTGTTGATACTGGAGAGCCGACTGCTCCTGAGACAATCGCCACTGACGAGCTTGCTCAGACATCATGTCATGGGTAGCAGTCACCCGCTCCTCAATCCGCTCCTGGCTCCGAAGCATGGAGGAGCTGAAATCTCCAAACTCCCGATAGAAGGATTGGGCCTCGTGGGCATGTGCCCCAAAGTGATTTCCTTCATCTCTTGAATGGTATTCGTCATTCTTCCATTTTCTTTTATTGCATGTTTGAACATCTTGTTCAATCTTGCATGATCTTCCATGAGTTTGGTGAAGTCTTCGATAGACAGGTCGTCTTCACCTTCTTCTTCATCACCAGAATTATATATAGGTTGATTAGAAGAAATAGAATTTTGACAATTTACCTCTTGACTTTCAAGTCCGTTGTCATGGCCCATGAGACACTCATCCCATTCATCTTCACTTTCATCAGCTATGAAGGCTTCATCATTTTCGGATGAGCTGTCTAACAGGTGGCTTGGAGATGATTGCTCTTCATCTAGCATTGCTTTTCTTTGCTCTGTTGGCTCTCACTTCCATTCTTTGGAATCTTTTTGCCATGAGAGAGTACTCCTCAAAATATTTCTTTGTTGGGTAGTTCTCATAATCCGAGCTTGATGATTCTTTGACAACAACAGTGGGAGTTTATTTGGTAGCTCTTTGCCGTCTTCGCTTTGAATGCAGTTTCTTTGTCGTGGTTTCCTACAGAAGATGGTTTGATAGAGGAAGAATTAGCCATGAATACGATTGATCTCGTACTCATTTCCAGTAAGTAAATCAAATAAAGAATCAGTGGTAAGAGAGTTGAACTCTAGCATCATGGGATGCATGGCTGAGTAAATTTCCCAAGTAGCAGGTAGAGCTCGGATTACTTTCAAGTTTTTCTCCCGTTGAGAATACTTGTTTTTGTCAATCATAGCTATCTCTATCAGAACTTCCGTGAACCTGTTCTTCATTTGAGCTATCATCTCTCCAGACTTCATCTTGAACTCTTCAAATTTGTTACAAGCGATAGACAGTTTGTTTTCTTGAATGATGTCTGATCCAAGGCTGATTTCCTTGAGCACGTCCCACATCTCTTTGGCTGTTTGGAGATGTCTGATTTTGGCCAAGTATATGCCTCTTACTGTGCTTGAAATTAGTCCTTCGGCAAAGTCATCGAGTCTAGCTTCTTTTCTTTCTTCTGTAGTGTATTCATCAATTGTCTTCTTCTTCTCAACTATGATTAGTGAAGGAGTTGGACCAGTTCCATCCTTTATCTAAGCGCTTCCTTTGTTCATTATTTTGATGGGTCCATCAGTGATGACCTTCCACATTTTGATGTGTTGAGCACGCAAACACATCTCGATTCTGAAGCTCCAGTCATCATACCTTGTGATGGAGAAGTCCTCGCATGCACGTATCATCATCTGTCCTTCCATAACTTCAAGTAGATGATTAGTTAAATGCAAGTGCAATATGCTGTGAAAACGTTTTCAAGATCTATCCAAGATGACCACACAGAGATTAGCTCTTGCGAAACAGAAACAATGGTCAAAATGGACCACTAAAACTAAAAATGACTGACTAAAAATCAAAGTCTCTACCCTAAAATAATAGGTCGAGAGGTGCTCCAAATATAAGTGCAGAACTTCTAACAAAAGGTCTCTCAAAACGTCTGAAAAGAGGTCTCTTCAAAGTGAGAAACGCGTCGGCGGCCGCTTACAAGTCAGTGACCGCTGACATGGTTGTTCCATGCTCCCCGCGCGCACCATTCGCTGAGTTGGTTAGGCACTGACCGAGTCAGCTGCTGGGGTCAGCGGTCGCTAGCCCTAACTTGTGCTGGCTCGATCCGGGACACCCACGCCTAGTCAGCGATCGCTTAGGGCTATGCGACCGCTAACTAGTGCTCTCGGCTCTAATCTTCATTGTCTCGTTAATTCTCGATCTTTTCTCTTCCCATTTCGAACTTTAACACTTGTTTAGGCTCGTGATCCAGAAACATCAAATGAAACGTAAATCGAGCCCGAAACATCATGCAAAATGGTAAAACAACAAGAATAAAGATAAGAAAAATACGAGTTTAGACGACCAAAAAGAGACTAAACATTAAGTCATGGACTAATGGATAATGAAGATTGAAACATTAAATTGATATAAAAAAGTTAATAATTAAGATGGTTCATGCATGATTTCATAAATCTTTATACTCTTTATTTGAACTCTGTATTATTATAAGTATAATATAACATTTGAAAGCGTATCAACTACTCTAAGTCAAAATTTGCGGAAGCTAAAGTAGAAGACACGAGATAATTTTTGCGTAGGTTATCAATTAATAACCTACACGGAAGCCTTATGGCCAAAAAGAATAATCAAAACAAGTGTTGTGCTATTACAATGTTTAGCACCACAATAACATCAACACTAATACTAAAATACTAAATGTATGTTCTTACGAGCTAAGAGCATACAGAATCAAAACTACGAAATTAATCTGCAAAACTACATCTATCTAATAAATGAATATCACGAGTACTTATAGATAGACTATACTGGCTTGGATCCATAAATGTAGCAACTATATGGCCCATGTCTCCACAATTCTCGCAGTTTGTTGTGCTCCGCAAATCCGCCTAGAATTGTGGAACTACTTCAGTCAGTTGTTGACTCCGAGATTTGTGGAACAGAATTCCACTTCAGCATAAGATTCTCAACCGCCTTAGCGAGACTCGGTCTTCTCCCTAGTTTTCATAACCTCCAAGTCTTCGCGTGTCTTTCAAGAGATGCCAAATCAGCTTTCCACGTGGCTGTGGGCCTGGACGCTGAGTCATCGCCAAATCAGCTTTCCACGTGGCTGTGGATTTGGATGCTGAGGTCAACAACAACATTCCTGTGAAGAAACACAGAAACATACATGTTAGGTCAACATTCCAAATAACATCAGACTTAAAAATACCTAACAAACTCCCCCTGTTTTTGTGCCTTCTTCAGAACACTCTTTACTTCTCGAGAGAGCAACCCCTAAATTGTTACCTGCAGCAAAGAACAATGATATTGACAAAATAACAAACACAGGCATAGGCACATGTATGGCAGCACAAATGATTCATTCAAAAAAAAACAAGCTGCATGAAGAAATTGTCCATCATCCATCACAAACAAAAATAAAAGATGTAAAAACCTAAATTGTTTGTTTTGTCATCCCACACCACACAACAAAACATTGTTAATGTTTTTGACCACACACGGTCATCAATCATAGTTGCTCATTTCCATCAGTCTCCTCTCCCTTACTATCTTCTTCTTCCTCCTCTGTGTCTCCTCCTTCTCCTGTTGCTGCTTCTCCCCCTGCCACAGCTCATTTCCATCAGTCTCCTCTCCCTTACTATCTTCTTCTTCCTCCTCTGTGTCTCATCCTTCTCCTATTGCTGCTTCTCCCCCTGCGGCTGTGGCTGCTGGTTCTCCCCCTTGTTGTGAAGGAAGGCATGCTTGGAGTGCAGGAACAAGGGCAGCTAAGGTAGACAAAGCACCAATTAAATGTTGTACAGTCTGTGGTGGCAGATGAATACCGGAGGAACCAGGAGCGAGAGCATCAGGATTGTGCCAGGGTAAGTCAGCGACCTTGCCCTTGCTGAAGAGGGAGGGATGGATTGCATACACCGGGGTAGGCGTAGCCTCATGACTCCGGGCAATTGACGTGAAGCCTTGGTGCTCTAAGATCCTGCATATAAGAGAGGGGAATGGAAGAGATGTGATCTGTGGTTTGACGGAGAGAGCGACGAGCTGATCAAAAATGATACGACCCATGTTGTACGGTTTGTTGAGCCCAATTAGATAGAGTAACATCCCATGTTGTTGTGTTACCACAATAACATTGGATGAGACAATCCAATTGTAGGTAAGAACTCTGTGTAGAACGGAGTACAGATGCGTCAGGCAGGAAGACTTCATAGGTTGGACCCACTTTGACCGTTTGCCTCCCGTGATCAGCGTTGCAACATCGTCAAGATCGGGCACAGTGTCGCTCTCAACATTTGGCAGACCAAGAGCAGTGTTGATGGACTCCGCCGTAAAATCAAAGATAGTATTGTAGAGATATACTTTACCAAATCTTTGAGATATACCATACCCAACAACCCTCTGGATCGGAAGAAGGACAGCAAATTGTTTTCTTCAAACGTGGTCTCATCAGCAGTGCGCTCACTTACACATGGAATGTTGCGAAGCCGTTTCCATTTAACCGCCGCCACTTCATCATAAAATTGGAGACTAACAGCTTGTTCAGCATCCAACAGGAGGTCAGGAGCATCAGAGAGCTCCGAAATCTGCACTGCCTGTTTGCCCTTGGCAGTGAGAGTGGCGGATGAAGTCGGTTCAACTTTGACATCGGATGCGGAGAGAAGTCGCGGGCGCTTTGAAGCTTAAGAGACTTCGTCTTCACTGTCATCTTGAACGACAACAGTGGGGACGGGTCCCTTAGACTTCTTGGATAGTCAGGATCCCCGAGTAGCGGGCTTTCGAACAAGATTAGGCACCGGAGACGATGATCTTGATGGTAGTGACGGCTGAGTGGGTTCAACCAGTGCAACTGTCGTAACTGGTGGTGTAGGAGTGGCAACCACCGAGGGTACTTCAGGGACGACCGCTGGAAGGACTAGAGAGGGAGCAGTAGTGACTTCTTCTAGAGGGGTTTCCACTGGAACTTGCATAGGAAGAGGTTCCCTCGTAACGAGTGGAGTGTCCACTGGAACTGTCGGAGCTTCGTCGGGAACTAACGGAGCGTCGACTGTTGGTGGTAATGCAGTTGTGGGTTGTAACGCCTGTAGAAGAGTAGGGTTGGCGAGTAAGAGAGCTTGTAGAAGAGCGGTAACATCGGGGGTCGGTGGAGTAGCCATTTTTGTGTGCGAGAG
>JAPKLX010004151.1:0-10295 GCA_026898415.1 Leonotis leonurus | reverse complement strand
TCTTATTTTTATTTCTTAAGGATGCAAAGCCTCATTAATACTCAAATAAGCAATTAATTACTAATTAAAATTTGAGGGTATTACATTCCCTCCCCCTTAAAAAAATTTCGTCCCAAAATTTAGTACCTTAATTAAAGATCTCGGGATATTTCTCTTTCATTCGATCTTCTAGTTCCCATGTTGCTTCTTCTAAACCATGATGCTTCCATTGCACTTTTACTAAAGGAATAGATTTATTCCTTAGTTTCTGTTCTTTTCGATCTAAGATGCATTCAGGCTTTTCTTCATAGCTTAAATCTGGTTCGGGAACTATTTCTTCTTGATGAACTATGTGTTTTGGATCAAACACATACTTTCGCAATTGCGACACATGAAACACATTATGTACATTACCAAAATTTGGTGGTAATGCTAACCTGTAAGCTACAGGTCCTATTTTTTTCGAGTATTTCATATGGTCCAATAAATCTCGGTTTTAGTTTTCCTTTTATACCGAATCGATGCACACCTCTAGTAGGAGAAACTTTTAAGAAGACTTTATCTCCTATTTTGAAACTCAATTCGGTTCGACGGTTATCTGCATATGACTTCTGACGATCTTGAGCTTCTTGAATTCTTCTCTTTATCTGTCGTACGATTTTAATCATTTCTTCTATCGTTTCTAGTCCCAAAACTCTTCTTTCTCCGACTTCATCCCAGTAGAGAGGCGATCTACATTTCTTACCATAGAGAGCTTCATACGGCGCCATGTTAATCGTCGTTTGATAGCTATTATTATACGCAAACTCTACCAACGGTAAAGCTTGTACCCATTGCTCGCCTCGATCTAATACTACTGTTCTGAGCATGTCTTCTAATGTTTGGATCGTTCTTTCTGTTTGACCATCCGTTTGTGGATGAAAGGCTGTGCTGAAATTTAAGCGCGTTCCCAATTCTTCTTGAAAGCTCATCCAAAATCGAGAAGTAAATTTGGTATCTCTGTCAGACGTAATGGATACAGGCACTCCATGCAGGCGAACTATTTCTCGAACGTATAGTTGTGCTAGCTTGTTAGCTCCATAATTAGCAGGGGAGTGGGATGAAATGAGCGCTTTTGGTAAGTCGATCGATTATGACCCATATAACTATATTGCCTCATCTCGATCTAGGTAAGCCAGTTACGAAATCCATAGCTATATGGTCCCATTTCTATTCAGGAATCTCTAAAGGTTGCAGCTTCTCATATGGTCGCTGATGTAATGCCTTGACCTATTGACAAACTAGACACCGTTCTACAAATGAAGTTATTTCTTTCTTCATTCCGACCCACACAAACTTTTGCTTGAGATCTTGATACATTTTCGTGCTTCCCGGATGAGAGGTATAAAGTGAATTATGAGCTTCATCCATAATTTCATTCTTTATCCCCTCGTTATTATGCACACATATTCTATCTCTAAACATGAATGCATTATCCTCCACTTCATGATAATCTTGCAATTTCTCTGTTCTAATTCTCACTCGTAGTTTCTCTAATTGTTCATCTTGTCGTTGAGCTTCTACAATTCTTGCTCTTAAATGTCACGACCCCATTTCCCTGAAGGATGGATCCATGGAGTGCGACTTGGTGGTGAATTAAAGAAATGGTTAAGAAGGATGAAATCACAAACAACACTGGAATTCAAAATACAATCGATTATAATAATCCGAAATTAGCTATGAATAAGAGTCAATAGCTTAAAGGCTTAATTAGAACATCATACAGCTAGAAGATCCAGAAGGTTTCAAGTATGGAATACAGAATTCAAGAACTGAAATACGTCGAAAGGTTCTAGATTACAGTCCAGACCATTAGGGAAAACAATAACAGTTTTGCAGCGGATTAACGAAAGCCATTAATACACATATGAAGATATGTATTAACCCCTTACTACTAAACAAAAAGCACGTCTACTCAGCACTTCAACCATTGCCCTTTTTGCTCAACCTGCAAGTTTTTGGAAATACAAGCAGGGCTGAGTACTTGATGTACTCTGTGGGTTATGCCGAAAACAAAACAGTTATTGATCATGCATATCACAGTATAACACAAGTATCTTGAAATAACCTGCGTATACAAAATATTCATTTGATGTTCCTGAAACAATTGGGATGATCATCCACTTTTCACATGTGCTATCCATATCTGTTCCAAATGCTGGTGAGCAATGGTTCCACTCCCCCAGACATAATCAATAATAACAACGCTGTGAGCAAAGTTACTGCTTCCCCAGACGTTAAAAATGGTAACAACCCTGGTGAGCAATGGTTCCATTCCCCCAGACGTTGACCAATGGGTGCCACCGGATCGGTCAATACTGACACACAGTCCTATGTGGACCGGTCCGTAATGACTCACGATCACACTCCCCATGTGTACACTAACCTTGACCAACACATGGCTCAAGATCTGATCGTTATTCACAAGTTGACCAGTTCGCAGACATGGCTCAACACAGATAGGAATCGCACATAAAACACAAAATTTTTGCATGTCAATCATTTTTCATTTTCGCAACATGCTTTAATAAAGCAAAAATATAGTTTGTATAGTAAACCCACCTGAGACACCAGAATTAGCTGACAAGTCTGGTTCTCCTTCTCGTTCCTCAGCTATCACCCCCTCGATGGACCTTCAGGTAACGAGTTACATTTAGAATCATTGAGTTCTTAGAATATCTCTATTGACTCGAGACATAATGATTTTATAGGTTTAAGGGTTTCATATCCGTTCTACTAAATCACAACGAAGCTTTGAGATTTTTCCCGAAAACCTTAGTTTCGTTCAAATGAAATAAACGTTTACTAATTCGATAAATAATTAATTGCTTGCTTGTAATTAATATAATGGAGACAATTAAATCCGACATAAGAATCGGAATTTTCGATAAGTTCGCGTAATTTGAGATTCTTAGAAAAGGTTCATGTCTCGATTTGAATTAATTTAGATTCACTAAATTAATTAAGTAATATAATTATTTATAAATAAATAATTACAATTCATTAATAATAATTAAGGTTTGATATAAATCAAATAATAATTAATCCGAATAATTATTATTATTACTAAAGATTTCACATTTAATAATTAATTACTCTTAATTAATTATTAACCTTAATTATCAATCATCAATATATAATTTAATTAATTCAATTAATTAAATTAATCAAAGTCCAATTTAATTAGGCCCAAAGACATAATTAATAGTAATAATCCATTAGTATTTAACTAAGGTAATTTTGAATGTAGCCTCATTTTTTTTTCTTTCTTCATAGCTCCTTAATATATAAAATAATAAAATATTAATAATTTTACTATTCTATTCCTTTACTTTACGTAATGTAACAAATTTTATAGGAATGTCATAGCATTTATCTAATAAAAGTATTGTAGAACTAAAATTAAACCCCTCCTTCAAAACCCATTTACGTGAATAGTCTTTCTTCCCCAACCTTCCCTTTCTTTTTTTTTCTCTCTGTTTCGTGAGAAACAGAATAGCACCCCAAATTTTTAAATTTCGTCCGCCTTCTTCTCCGGCGAAATCACCACCATGGTAACACTCCTCACATCTTCCTCTCCCTCCTTTGTTATATCTCTTCCCATCTTCTTGATTTCTCGCCCAAAATGAAATGCCCAAATCTATCTCGATTTTCTTTATAAATTTTATTTTTCCGGCGGAAACATCAAACTCCGGCAAATTATTGGTGGGATTCAACTCTATTGTTTCCGAATCGAATAAAAGTAAAGGCTTTAGGAAAAGAATCCCCAAATTTTGAGCCCTCTTATCACTCGACATTGCATTCTTACGGTCTCGCCGTCGTCTTCAGCTGTCGGAGCGATTGCAGATTGGTTTCGGAGCGATTCGGGGATGTCCGAGGTTAGTTCGGGGCTGTTCGAAACCGTTCGAGTTGGTTCGAGGTCTGTTCGGAATCGTTTGAGTTGGTTCGAGGTCTGTTCGGAACCGTTTGAGTTGGTTCGAGGTCTGTCGGAGTGTTTTCGGACTTGTTCGAGGTTGTTCGAAGTTATTCGAAATGATTCGGGGTGGTTCGGTTCTCTCCATGTCTCGCTGGAGCAGTCTGCAGCAACGCCGTGCATCGCGCCACCACTGCTGCACCGGCCCTGCTTCCCGTATGTCTCCGCCGTCCGCTGGAGACACCACTCCAGCCTGCTCCATCGTGCGTCGCTGCCCTGACTCCGATTTGCTCACCATGGCCAAGTTTTCTTGGGCAGACAGCAGGTAACATTTATTTTCTCTTATTTCCAAAGTTTAAGTAAGATTCAGTTTTGAGTTTTGTATATGGTTTGGGTGTTGATTATTGAAGAGGATATGTTGAGTTATTTGATTTAAGACTCCTAATTACATATTATAGAATGTGGTAGATGTGGAGAAGGGATGTCTCTATATTACTTAAGTTCTTTGTGTTGAAAGATGCTAACTTGGAATCTAGTCTTAGAGCAACATAATTAAACTAGAAGCTTGAAACTGAAATTTAAAATACTTGAAGCATACTAGAAAGTTAGATGAAATTGAATTGAGATCCTACTTGAAGGTTGAAGTGAAGTATGATTGTGAGTAAATGTTGCTCTCTGGTTCCCTTCCCCTGCGTTCTTGCTTCTCCACTTGCAGGCCTTCAACAAGAAAATGACTCAAGCTCTTTATCTAAGGTGGTTGTACAGTTGGTGATGTCGATAGATTATGAGGAATGGTGGAGAAGTTTGAAGTGTAAGTAGGAAGCTCAAGGTTTTTGTGTGGCTGAGAACTACACTGACGTGGGGAAGTATGGGACTGAATCTGGTGTGGCTGAGAACTACACTGACGTAGGGAAGTATGGAGCTTCTATTGAATTTTATTCTATTTTTACTTATTATTTGCAATTACCCTTTGTATTGATTTTACAATGTATCTAGATAAATAATTGAATGTAATATAATGTTATTGGGCTATTAATATGATGATGAGGCTTTTAGCATCTCATTGGGCTTTTCATTTTATCCACTTGAGATTTTATTAATCTAATTGGATCTTAAATAAATAATTAGGGGATGCTTATAAGACTATGATTATTGACAAAACATGAAATAAAATGAAAGCAAATACACAACCTATTATTTTAATGCTTCAACATTCCACAAAATAAATTAAATTACCAAAACATCAATATTTGATTAGAATTTCAAATACGACATAATTAACGTTAAATTAGTTGCGTAATTAACGTATTCAAAACTCAACAACGAAATTTTAAATCTCCTACGGATATGATAACCCTATTTAATATTAAACTCGATAATTCTTTCGAATTAAAAGACGGGGTATTACATTAAATCAGGTACAACAACAAGAGTTGATATGATACTCTTTGTTGTTTCTGGTGGTAACACCACTTCTATTCTCATCTTATCGAATTTCCTAAGAAATTCTTCTTTCTGAGTGAGAATAGCGCTTAAGGCACTTTGGCTTTTTCGACTCAATGCGTCAGCTACTACATTTGCTTTTCCTGGATGGTATTTGATTTCACAGTCGTAGTCTTTAACAAGCTCAAGCCATCTCCTTTTCGAAGTAATTGAGTCATTGGTCTCGTAATCCTAGAAAATCCTTCAATGAACCTTCGATAGTATCCTGCTAGACCCAAGAAACTTTGAATCTCGTTTGGCGTTGTAGGAGATTTCCATTTTTGGACAGCTTGTACTTTTGCAGGATCTACCTTTATTCCTTCTGTTGAAACTATGTGTACGAGGAAATTTACTTCTCTCATCCAAAACTCGCACTTGCTAAATTTAGCATATAACTTTTCGGTTCTCAACGTTTCTAACAAAATTCTTAAATGCTCTTCATGCTCCTGTTCGTTCTTTGAATACACAAGAATATCATCAATAAATACGAGCACGAATTTATCGAGATATTCATGGAAAACACGATTCATCAAATCCATGAATACTGCTGGAGCATTTGTTAAGCCAAAAGGCATCACTACAAATTCGTAGTGACCATATCGTGTTCGAAAAGCAGTCTTAGGTATATCTTCTTGTCGAATCTTCAACTGATGGTACCCTGATATTAAGTCAATCTTAGAGAAAACACTAGCTCCCTTCAATTGATCAAAAAGATCATCTATCTGAGGTAACGGATATTTATTCTTCAAGGTGAGCGTATTTAATTCTCTATAATCTATACACATTCTTAAGGTACCATCTTTCTTCTTAACAAATAAGTTTGGTACTTCCCAAGGAGCAACACTGGGTCGAATAAACCCTAAGTCCAAAAACTCTTGTAATTGAACTTTCAATTCTTGTAATTCTTTTGGGGCCATTCTATAAGTTGCTTTTGAAATAGGTGCTGCTCCAAGTTCTAGATCAATTGTAAATTCTATTTGTCTATCTTGAGGTAATCCGGGTAACTTTTCTGGAAATACATCTTGATATTCTCTGACTATTGGTACCTCTTCTATCTTCTTCTCTTTCTTATTATCTTCATTTAAATATACCAAATAAATATGAGTATCGTTACTCTTCATCAACTTGGATGCTCGTAGGGCTGAAATTATTGGTATATCTCTTTTCTTCATTTCCATACCATAAAAATAGGTAGGTTCTTTTCCTGGAGGTTCAAACGAAATCTCTCGTTGCTCGCACCTAATTGTAGCGTGATTCTCTATCAACCAATCCATTTCCAAGATAACATCTACATCCCACATGGATAGCAATTTCAAAGATTTCGCTTCTAGTTCGAGAAGTCCTAACTTAAATTCTAAGTTAGAGCATATGTGAGAAACTATGGAAGATTTACCAAAGGGAGTTACTACTTTTAAACTTTGATCACTTCTTTCTGTCTTAAGTTTAAAAGTATCAACGTATGCTGTTGAAATGAAGGAATGCGAAGCTCAGTATCGAAAAGAATTTTTATAGGTACATTATCTAAAGTACCCATACCTGTAAGATTCTCAGCATTTCTTCCCCCTTGATTTTGGGTCAAGGCAAATGCTCTTTGATACTGTGGTTGTTGCTGCCATAGCTGAGGTGTCTGTTGTAGTTGAGCTTGCGGTGGAACACCTCCACTTATTGCCTTCATCTGTAATGCTTTCTTCGAAGAGCCTTGCTTCCTTCCATTCCCAGACGTATTCTTCTTATTAGGGCAATTGTTGGAATAGTGACCCACCTGGCCACAAGTGTAACAACTATTGATGCCCCACTTACAGACTCCCGCGTGTGCTCTATTACATCTGGGACATAAAGGTTTTCCGGTGGAATTTGGAGAGACCTGAGTCAAATTCTGGGATGATGATCGAAATTGAGTTGGTGTAGTCTGACTCAACTTCTGCCACGGTTTCTTGTTTGGAAAATCTTTCATTTCCCACTTCCTCTTTCATTTAAATTTCTGGTTTTGAAATGCCGCATTCGGTGGAATTGGCATTTGTGATGACGTTGGAGTAGATTCCATTACCATCTTTTCAGATTGCATCTCCAATTCCATGTCTAGCGCTCGATGAAACATCTCAGTATACGATAAGGAGGGTTGGCTCGCCAATATAACTCTCATTTCTTGACGCAACCCTGATCGAAATAGTTCTGCCATCTTCTCATTTGTCTCGATTTTATAAGGAGCAGATCGAGATAGACTGCAAAATTCTCGGTCGCACTCAGCCACCGACTTCCTCCCTTGCTTCAAATTTGTAAACTCTATTTCTTTCTGCTTCCGATAACTTCGTGTAATATACTTAGCAAACAATTCCTCCTTGAATTGTTCCCAAGTAAAGCTTTCCAACTGTTCTGGCATAAGAGTTTTCTGACGCGCTTCCCACCAAAAATCGGCGGGACCCTTTAACTGAAACGAGATGCATAAAAGACACTCTCGATCTGAACACTCCAGAAACTTAAAGATTCGTTCTATAGTACGAACTCATTCCTCTGCCTCTGCTGGACCACCTGTTCCGCTAAAAGTGGGAGAGTTTTGGCGGAGAAAAAGTTCAGCAATCTTTTGGTTGGGTGGAGGAAGTATCGGTGCAGAAGAATGTTGGGGAGTGTTTTCCTTTTTAAGTTCTACTTCTTCAGGTGTAGGGATACGACGTCGAGGTGGCATACTGCAATTACAATTTAATGAGAATAACATATGCAGTATGTACACAATCAATCTGAAAGGAATGCAGGTTTTTTTTTTCTCAATAACAAATCAGACTCAACAAAAATAGTTTCTCATGTTTAAACAATAAGTTCAAGTAAGGAAGGATCAAAATGTTAATATCACAAGTTCACGTTTGCATGTCAAAGGAGAAACTTCTTTTAAGGAAAACAAAGTTTTATTTACCAAACAAAGTTTTGGTACATGGTAGTCTCCCACTTATCTATTTCACATTATCCCGTACTACACCCTATTTTACTACTTCCTTAACTATTTATATGTATACATCAGTAAACTTTCCCCTTGTTCCTCTTTCATAATGGAGAACTCCTCTCTATCTTTAATCTAGCCTTCGTGATAAATCAACGTTACTTTCATCTCGCTCCTGGTCGGTGTTGATTCTACTGTTTTCGGCATCGTTTGTTGCTTCATTAGATTTTAGCTCCTCCTCATCATTCTCTAACTCCGACTCTTCTTCTATGCTATCTGACTCTGGTGGTGGTGGTCCAAAAGAGCGACTAGTAAATGAGAGTGATGGTTCTAATTTAGAGGGATCTTTAATGAAAGACATTTGGCTAATTTGGAGGGGCTGCTGCTTCGTAGTGCCAATACTGGGCAAAAATTCAGGTTCATATTTTTGAAAGATCTCTTAACTTTGGATGATCGAGAAGATCCTGCTTCTGACTGAAAAGATTCAACTGGAAGTGGACTCTGAGGTGAAAATGAAGTCTCAGATAAAAATTCATTTGGAATAGCTTGAAGTGGAGTAGCTGGAATTGAGGTGGTTTGAAGTGATGGGGAAGCAAAAGGTTGATCATATCAATCCAAATCAATAGGAAATATCTCAGAATCCAGATCAGAAAAGTCAGAAGCATTCTGGGAAAAATCATCTTCAAAAGGATTTGGTGAAAATTCTGAAATCATCGTTTCATGATCCGAAGGAACAATGGAATCATTAGGCTCAACAAAAGGGGGTTCTTCAACAAGTGTTTCTAGAACAACGGTGTCTCCAGCCTCTGGATGAGAATGTTCATCCCGGTTACGAACACCGGATGAAATAATGGAATGAACGGCTGGAATAAACTCTTCCAAAGAAGGATAAGAACCCAAGGGTGGACTCTGAGTAGCTCGAGATTGTCTAATGATAACATCTATAAATCCATTAAAATCAACGGGTTCAGCAATACCCTGATTATCAGCAATGAAATCAAGTGCACGAGAAGCAGCCCATTTTTTGCCAATCAACAGGTAAAACATTCACTAATTGAATTATACCATCAAACTCAGTTACTCCAAACTCTCTGACCCAGCACCACATGCTCCGAAATTGCTCCAGAAACTCGATCAAATCTTGTCGTTCTCCTCTTCTAAGCTCGTAGAAAATATTCGTTCTTCTCATAATCGTAGGTCTAGGCCTCGTACTCTTTCGTGGGGTAGTAACGAATCTCACCATCCTATAAAATGCAACTTATGGGTTTATACCATAAATTCTTATCTATCATACTACATTTTCTTTCTATTCTTCTCTTTCTATTCTTCTCTTTCTATTCTTATCTTTCTATTCTTCTCAAGATTCATATAAACTTCACATAGATAGAATAACTGAACTCATATTTTGCACGCATTCTCAAATCAAACTCTATACAGAAACACAACACTTGCATGCTAAAATTAAAATTCTCAACTTATCTGAAAATATCTTTATCTTCTTACCTGGTTGAGCTGTAGGAGATGGACTCTGAACACTGAACTTTTACTAACTCTTAAATTCAAGAAAGAAACTGCTCTGATACCAAACTGTCACAGCCCAATTTCTTAACCCTTTCTTAGTTAAGTAATTAGACTATGACTCGGAAAACTTAAGAAAATCTTGAAAATCAAAATAAATCTCAAGGGTATACTGAATCAAAGTTTTCGCAGAAATTCTGGCAGACTCAATACTTCAACTTCAAAGGGTCATAACTTACTCATCCGGACTCCAAATTGAGATCCGAAAGAACCGTTAGAAAGGTATTGAAAAGATCTTTAAAATGGTACCAAATTTTCTTGAATTCTGACACACGAAACTTACAGAAAAGGGCTTTCAACCTGCTGCCCTGTTTCTAGTAAAAATATAACTTCCACAATTTGGGGAACTCGGCTTCAATTTATCAACGGCGA
>JAPKLX010003387.1:0-11197 GCA_026898415.1 Leonotis leonurus | reverse complement strand
TAACTCGATCTAGTATTTTATTATGTTAAAATTTTACACATTCTGTACCTATAACGACGAAAGAAAATCCGGCAGAAACTGTCGCCCGCACTCATTTGTTTTTTAAACATACTCGATTTATTTCCGTAAATTCAAATAATACTCGTATTTAACCTACATATATGCTCGTCTATTCGATTCATCCGAGAAAAATCAAAAACATATAAAACGACGAGCTCAAGTTAACTTCTCAAAACCTAACATGCTTAGATTTTATTGAAACTTAAAACACATGTTCATCTAACTTATACGAGAAATATCAATTCTCGACATTTTTCGGTTCGAGCTCGGCTCGATAAAAATCGAAAAGGGCAGCCCCTATTTCACTTTTCCATCGAGCTCTAAACATAAAAATAAAACCGTAGAAACGTAGGTAAGATCGAGGGCTACCTTTCTATCGGATTAGATTTCGAAGAAATCGGAAAAACGAGACGAACGGGACGAGAATCGGAGCAAAACTCCTTAGCCCTTTCTCCTTCTTATCTCACGCCATTTGCTATTTCTATCTCACGTGAAATCTGATAAAATGGTGTGACTTTATGGCTTTTTATAGGCCCCAAAAGTTGCCCCTCAAATATCTAACTATCCGGGGTCCAAATCGTCTTTTAGATATTTTTGATCCGATTCTTTGTTATTTATCTATCTCGATTGAAACGAGAGTCAACACACTCGTCTTTCTTAATCGTTAAGACATCTTCGTCTCTCGTGAATTAAAGTCGGGGTTTGGCCCGATCGAATTGCACGTAAATCGAGAAAATGCTTGTTTCTCAATTTCTTGATAAATATCAATTTAAACTCCGTTTCTTTTGAAATAAATTTTATTAAACTTCTCGGGAATTTTCTCATTACTCGTGCTATCAAACTCGAAAAATAGGAGTTTCCTCGATTTCTCGAGTTCGCGAGTTCTCGATTCTACTATTCACTGACGGTGAAAATAAAATTTCCGCGTATTGTCTGTATCGCGATAAAAGTGTATGTAAATTATCGCGCTTTGTCCATATCTCGTCTTGAACTTCAATTCCGGGCATTCGAATGAATCCCGTATTTCGCCTCTTAGATATATCTAAATATCTAAATTTCAAAATATCTAAATTTCCAAAATATCTAATTTCGAAAATATCTAATTTCGAAAATATCTTATTTCCAAAATATCTAATTTCCAAAATATCTAATTTCGAATGAATCCCCTATTTGCTCTTGTTACCCGTTATAATAACGTACTAATAGTCCGGGTTCTCGACTTCTCGATAAAATAATGTTTTCAGAAACATTCCGGAAAATCACGGCTCTCTTAGAAAAATATTCCGGACTTAACTTTAAAAGATAATAAAATTATTTCGTCTCGTTCAAAATGATGAACAGTGATTTCTCGATAAATACATCATTCTTCCGAAAGTCAGAATTATTAACTTTTCACCTTATCTCCGTATTGTAAAATAATTGAATGGAAAAACAGACGCTGCTTCGATACGAGTTCTCGAACTTAAATTATGACGATAAACGTCAAATCGAATTTTCTCGGTTTCTTTCTCGATTTTAGAAATTTCTGAAATGACTTTTAACTCACATTAGGAGTTTTATTCTTTAATACGAGTCTTTAAACTTTCAACGGATCTTGAATCCCTTGTTTATTCATAAATTTTTCTTTTATTCAGGTTTTTAATTATCGGGGTATTACATTGTTATTGGGTGTGAATAATTTATGTAAATTATTTATTTGTTATTAACAATGCACATATTTACTCACGTGCTCGTATAATTCACATTATTTTGTGAAATGAAATATATAAACACATGATTAATTTTCTCATGTGCTCATATAAGTGGATATTTTTATCTTATATTTTTTAATTTTTAATTTTTTTATCTTTTATTTATTAAAGTGAGTATTAATTAAATTTTTGTATCCCTAGATTTTATATATTAATTTTTTTAAATAACATGAACCATTTAATACATTTAAAATATCTACCCACTGTACGTAGGTAATGATGAAGTTGAGTTAATTTCAATATCTAATAATAATATACGACCAAAAATCATTAATTTGATTGAATTATCAAATATGTATCAAAATATACTCATTAAAAATAATTATATTAATTAAAATAAACTCAAATTATATGAAATTATATATATATATATTCATAATTTGATTACAAATCGAATATATATACTTGTGCTTGATTAAAAATTATAAATATATAAAAAATGAAAAAAATTTGAAGCAATATATTAATTTGGTATATTGTAAAGTTGTGAAGATAAAATTAAAAATGTGTATATTTAGGTGTCTAAATCCATGGCCTAATTGTGGAATTGAGAATAAAATGACATAAATTGAATTCAATACTTGCCCAAACAAAAAATACATAAGTTTATATATCTTTAATTATTATGATAAATAAATAGGAATTTTAATTTTTGTATTAAAGATTAAATAAAATACATATAAAGTGTAATAATAAAAATATTTAAAATATCTACCCCAAAAATACATCGAAATATATTAATTAAATATTTTTTTATATTAATGAAAATGATACATAAATATGAAATAATATACAATTAATATATGATATATGAATAAATAAGAAGATTATATACTTTTTATATTTATATATTATTATTTTAATAAAAATAAGGACTCTTAAATTTTTATTATCTATATTAGAAATATAAGTGGATTGTTGGAATATTAAGATAATTAAAGGTATGTTGTAATCATCACATGTAATAAATTATATATATTAAAAAAAAATTAAATAATGTGAACTCTATCAATTTTTATGTATGATTTATAATGCTCATTAGATTTGAAATAACATATAATCTAATATAGAATATATAAATAAATAAAAATATTATATATTATATTAAAAATAAAAGAAAATACATAGAAAATATAATAATAAAATACATTTAAAATATTTATCGACTAGTAGATAACTTAATACGTGAATAATAATAAAATTCAATTTTATTATATAATAATGATATATAACGAAAAAATAATTAATTTAATTAAATTATCAAATATCTATCAAAATATACTTATCCACTATTTTTTTTTATATTAATTATCATACGAACTAAGCATTTTTATTCTAATTGCAATTACGTACACTTAGGGAAGTATTTAAATTAGTTTTCACGTATCACCTTTAATTAAAAAAAACATCAACGAAGTGTACAATGAAAATATGTCATGCATAATTTTACTCTTATTTTTTAAAAATGAAACATTTATCAGACATAAGAAGAAGAAAAATAAGAGTCAATTTTGGAAGCATATGCAATGCTCTAGAAGTTTGTGGAGTACTCAATAGTCAATACTACAAATTTGGCTGTTTCCGAAATTATATTTTATAAAATGTAAGAAGAGGGAAATAAAATAAAAAAGAGTGAATTAGGTGCAAAATTGACATATCCTTCTACACTATAAAATTGAAACCCTTCATTCACCCTTTAAAAAATATTATAAAAGAGGAGGGTGTTTCTAGCTTATATATTGAATCAAAATTTTTTACCAAATCAATGCGGACAATTTAATAGATAGTTTCCACACGCCCTCCCACGTGTGACCTTACACACGTGAATCAAGTGGATTAATGTGAATTTGTGCATCACCCAATCCATGTATTGTTGAATCATAAGTATAGCTTATTATGTCAAAATAAATAATCAAATCAAATATATAAAATAAGTGATTTAATTTTGTTTGGATTGCGAAAAGGGTTGAATGAGGTCATACATAGCCTACTCCATTTATTGTTGTTATTGTTGGGGAAGAGAAGATCACCTTATGAGATGAGATATTCGAAAACCAGCATTATATTTTTAATTACATAGTGGAAATGATTATGGGCCTATGTTGGGCCACATGTTTCCTGAGCGGCCCCATTTCGTGACTAATTCAACTGTAAGTCGGTATCTTAATGGGCCATTTAAAGCTACCCACCATTCCTTTCGTCCACAAAAAGTTTTGTTATGTGAGAGTTGATATAAATTTTTAAGAAATTTTAAAATATATTTTTAGTAAAAAAAATAATATGTAAAGTAAAATATATATAAGATTTAAAAGAAAATAATACATTTTTGATATATGATTTGAATATGTAATAAAAATATATATTTTTATAATGGAAGAGGGAGTATATATTATCTCCTCTTTTTTGTTTAGTAGGCGTATTCATTAATAAAAGGATTGGATTAAGAGAACATTGAAGATGGTTGTATAGGAATCTTTATATATATATATATATATAGGGAAGAGATCAAATAAAAATAGTTCTGTACGAGTTAACTAAAAATAAATCTTGACTGTTGAATTATTTAGATCAATGGTGCAAATTAAAAGATAATTTTAGTATATATCTGATTTAAAATATTTCATCCCTAAAATCAGGGAATTTGTTATTCTTTCTGACTAGGATTTATTGATCAGGGTATAGTTTAATTATATCCACTGGATGAAAAATATGGATGATTCAGATTTATTTTTAGTTAATTCGTACAAATTTATTTTCATTATAACCATCCCATATATATGTGTGTGTGTGTGTGTATGAGGGTCAATGAAGTTTGACCAGATTTCTACGTGACGTGATATTTAATTTATAGATAACTAAATGACTTAAGGTCGATCTACGTTTCGAGTAGATGATCGTGGTATATTTATTTTCTCAAAACTGATTCCCGATGAATGAGAAATAATAATTTAAAGTAAGTCACTTAAAGAATGAGCTATGTATTTGAGACTAAATATGAAGAGTAATACTTATCCCACATTTATTATGGGACAATCATTCATCTTGTATCTAATAAGATTAAAAAATCTTATGGTGTGACTAGTTGGGTTACAGACCGTCCTGGCGCGCGCCGGTCTGCTGGCTTGGGGCCTGTTTTTGCTAGTGGTTTGTGCCACTAGCTGTTCTATGATTCGTACAAAGATCTGTGCCATGATTTGTGCCAGTGGTCTGTGCCACGATTTGTGCTAGTGGTTCGTGCCACAATATGTTCCAGTGGTCTATGCCATGATCTGTGCCACAACATGGCCTTAGTCAATGGCTTTGGTCAGTGGCCTTGCGATGTTAACTTGGATGAATGTGGACAAAGGCATGTCCAAATTGGAGGATTTAATGTGCCTTCAATTGCCATCATTTTTTTAACTTCTGTAACGGCCATATGACTTAAATGGACATTATTGTCATCAATTCCAACAATCACCCATGTGTGGGAATGGACATATAAATAGGTCACTCTAGCATAACAACCATATTGCTGCACAACATTTATGTTCTGCATCTCAAGTAGGTCTGATCTTAACCTTGTTCAGTTCGCCGGAACTTGATCTGTTTGCGATGCTGCTACACTCCAAGACGAAAGCCCTTTCATCTTTGAGGACTTTGTGCCAATCCGAGAGCACTACCGAACCGTAATTTATCTTGCAGATAGAGGACTATCCTCAATTCGGCTTCAAATTCCAATTCCAATTTTCTATTTTAGTTTGTAATAGGTCCATCTTCTGTAATTTTCTTTTCCCGATTGTAAATTTTTCAACAATCGCAAGACAAATTATTGTTCTATTCGGGAGGAGAATTTGGCGGACTTCAAAACTTGTCCTTAAAACTATTTTAACAAATATCTTTGCTGGAAGCCTGGAAATGGCGTCTTCTACTTCGACTAAGTTGAACACCGCAGCTGCTGCTACTGCAGCTTCTGCTGCCTCTTCTGCTGCTGTTACTGCCACTGCTGCTGTTGCTGCTGCATCTGCCTTCATTGTTGCTGTAGTTGGTTCAAACATTGCTATTGCTGCCACCACCAACTCGATGTTTATCGGGTCTGGGTTCGGTAGTAATCCTACGGGATTGAACGGTGGTTCCACGTTAAGTGGCACTTTTCAGTGGTTCCGTTGGGTCCTTCTATGGATCTGATGTTGGGGCTCGCAAGCTCAACACGTCTGTCCCTTTGTTGGGGGAAGCTCGACACCGAGGATGATGCCTCCTTTCGAGAAACTACTAAAGTTCAGTGGAGCTGACTTCAAAAGGTGGCAATAGAAGATGTTGTTCCAATGTCGGGCTTCGCCGGGTTCCTCAAGGAGTACGAGCCTCCGACGCCAAGTACCCAAGAGACGAGCTTCACCGTACGGGCTTCCTGTGATAATTGGCATAACGAGGATTACTTATGTAAGAACTTCATTCTTAATAGTTTGGAAGACAAATTATACAATGTATACTCCTCGGTGAAAACATCTAAAGAGATGTGTGAAGCTCTAGAAAAGAAGTACCAAAACGATGACGCGGGTACTAAGAAATTCCTTGTGGCTAAGTATTTAGACTACAAAATGGTAGATTCCAGACCTATCATGGATCAAGTGCAGGAGTTTCAACTCATTGTGCACGACATTCATGCCGAATGTATAATTCTGCCAGACGCATTCACGGTGGCGACCGTGATTGAGAAGTTTCCTCTGAGCTGGAAGGACTTCAAGAGTTATCTCAAGCATAAGAAAAAGTAAATGATCCTTAAAGACTTCAACGTGAAGCTTCACATTGAGTCGGATGTTAAAAAGCAAGATTCGAAGGTGAAGGGGCCTATGGACGCGAAGGTCAATCTGTCGGAGAGAGGCAGTCACTCCAAGAAGTGTGCTCGCCCTAATGATAAGGGCATGCACAAGGAAAAGCCGTCATCCCAGAAGTTTGACGACAACTGCTGTAATTGTGGTTGACCGGGCCACGTGTCGAAGGAGTGCTGTCAGTCGAAGGGCAACAAGAAGAAGAAGCACGCCACCCACATCGCCGAGAAGGATTTCAGAGAATGGGATGCAAGTGACCTCGATGTCGTTGCCACTGAGAATGTTCTTCATATGGGGAACGAAGGCGGATGATACATCGATATTGAGGCTACTGACCACGTGTGCGGCGATAGGAGCAAGTTAGTCACCTACAAAGCCGTTGAGGGGAGGAATCTCAACAAGTGGAACCAAGCTTCGTCCGAGGTGGCCGAAGTTGGATAGGTGGTCCTCAAGATGACGTCAGGCGTCCTGATTACCTTGAAGGAGGTGCTACATGTCCCGGACATCCGCAAGAACTTAGTCTCAGGATCAATACTAGTTAATAAGGGTTTTAGACTAGTTTTTGAATCTGATAAGTTTGTACTCACTAAGTTTGGAAAGTTTATTGGTAAAAGTTATCTTATTGGTGGTCTTTTTAAACTCAATGTCATGGCCATGGGCCGCAAAATGATGAATGATAATGAAAAGACATCTTCCTCTTACTTGATTGAGTGCTCTGATTTATGGTATTGTAGATTAGGACATGTGAATCTAAATGCTATAAAAATATTAGTAAACTTTGATTTACTATTAAATGAACTTAACACTAAAAACAAGTGTGAAATATGTGTTGAGGCTAAAATGTCAAAACTGTCTTTTCATTCAGTAGAAAGGAGCGCAAAACCACTTGAGTTAATTCACACTGATGTGTGTGATTTAAAGTTTACGCAAACTAGATGTTGTAATATGTACTTTATCACCTTCATCGACGATTGCATAATGTACTGTTATCTGTATCTTCTAAGTAGTAAATATGAGGCTATTGAAGCATTTAAAAACTTCAAGAATGAAGTCAAAAATCAATTAAGCTGTCAAATTAAGATGGTTCAAAGTGATAGAGGGGGCGAAAATGTGTCGCCGTTTGAGGAATTATGCAACGAAAGTGGTATAATTCACCAAATGATAGATCCGTATCCACCTCAATCTAATGGAGTTGCGGAACACAAAAATCGAATACTTAAGGAGACGATGAACGCTTTATTGATAAGTTCAGAGTTTCCCCAGAACATGTAGGGGGAAATTGATAGAACCCGTATGATGGGCTAATACTTACGCAGGATCCACATGTTTAATTAATCATTATGAATAATTAATTCTTAAACAAATAATACCACATAGAAGAATATAAATGCAGAATAATTAAATTTATACCTTCTCATACGCAACTCCTCCGTTTGTGGAGAAACGATTTGAATCGTTAACAGGAACAACAATCCACTCTGATGGAATTCTTTTCTTAATCTCCCACGATCCGACCTTGAACACTTCTAACATATTCCTAATCTATACACTAGAATTGTAATGTCCTGCTATTTCTACTAGTAGATATTATGTATTGAAAATCGGAATAAGAAAATTTCGTTATAAAAGTTTAAAATATCGATTAGCTAATCGATATTAGTAGTTATTATTCGTGCATATTAAAATTTCTAGAGAAATGATAGATATTATGTGAGCGTTTGGATAATGAGGTTATTCAAAAAGACGAACTAAATAATTCTTATAGTGCATAATCGATAGTTAGTTCGATAAGATAATTAAAACTTATGCAAAGACAAGACATATGCTTTAGAAATTATGATACCTTAGTTAGATGCTAATTATTTACTAAACGATGTTAAAACAAAGTAATAATATATTCAAATACTATAGGGATATATATTACTTGTAATTATTAAAGTGATGATGCATGAAGGGAATCATTGATTTATTGTTTTAGATAATTGAGAAATTAACTCAAGATATTGCAAAGAAAATAAGATTTATTCTTGCAATAGATAAAGGAATAATATTTGAGAAGATAATTACACCTTAATGAAAATAATACTTAGATATTTTATAGAAGTTTGATTATAATATCTTAATTACTAGTAGATTATGAAAGATTCTATATCATCCTATATAAATCAAACAAGATATTAGTATCAATTCCTTACATGAGATAAGAATGTATATATAGATATATATATAAATATATATATTAGATTCTTGTAAGAAAGCAATTGGTATCCACGTTGCTAAAAGAAATTATAAGACAAAAGAGAAGAGGAAGTAATACAAATCCACTCATCATAGCAAATCTGATAGGCATGCAACCCTATAAATATATATACATACGAAAACAGTGCAGAGGTAAGAGAAAAGAATGGCACAACTGCCCAATACAGCTTCCTTTCACACCTTAAGTTCAATTCTGGGAAGTGAAACCGTGTACTCCCTATAAAGATATCTATATGAATACTACAAGATAGTATGAAAGCAATAAATGGAAGGAGTGTCTTCTCAAGGGAAGACCACTGCCTACACATTTCCCACCCTTCATCCATGCACCTACAAGTAAAGAAAGATATTATCATGGGCATAGCTATACCAAAGTCAAGGTAGCAAAGATAGACATGCTGTAAAGAGAAGTAGAGATAGGTGTGCAGAAGACTAAAGAAATTTTCACTCAAGTACCAACCTTTGTACTTATATGCCTATAGAAGAGAAAAAACCACACTTCTAAATTTTACAATATCAGTTCATTTACACTAGAACATTACGGAGAAGCTTTTATCCACACCAGAAGCCACCCCAAGTCATCCCAACTCAGGATTCTTAAGGAGTATTGAGGTAAAATCTCAATTTTTAGTCTTAACATTTCCATTATAGAAGTTTGAATCTTCTTAGAACTCAAGTATGAAACAAGAACAACACATTAGACTTAGTATATGAAATTAAAAGCTGTTAAATGTTTTAAGTTCAGGGTTGGCAACTTAGAACATAGAAGACTGAAAATCTGATTAGATGATGTCCAGTAGTATTCCTACAGAATGTATGATGATTCAACTACCTTCGAGGCTGGCTGCAGATTCAGATGATCTGCCTAGTTTGTTGACTCCTACCGTTACCTTAGAATGGAATGTTCCAGAAGGTTGCTCTCCCAATAGAAATGGCAACGAGTATGTCTGCAGATCAGAAGGTATAATACAAAACTCATTGTTCTTGCACCATAGATTCTTGGTAGGTAGTCTGTTTACTTTTCATAGATAAAATTTGAGGTAACCGCCATCCATGGAAGTAGTTAAATTTATAGTCTTCATACCAGCAGGAATGAATTTTGATGAAGAAAATGTTACAGCTAGTTAGGAAAGAAAAAAAATTAAAAAGAACAGTATCCTTAGAGCTAATGTTGATTTTGTCAGCTAGAAAATTTAAGTACATTTATCTACACATAGAACTATAGCTATACATTCAGATTTATATAGGTTCTGATTTCAGAACACATATACATATATTATGTATTCAGATTAGAACAAAATACATAGACATATATTTATATCTTTAGATTTCAGATATCAAAACATAGATCTATATTCTTACTTTTCTCTGAATACACAAACATCTATCTCAATGTTCAGATTCAGAACCTAGAAATGATTTTAGAAAATAAGTTTCAATTTGGAGACCAAACCACAGTTATTAAAATTTAAACAACAATTAAAGAAATGCAAAGCAGTAAAGCATTTAGCCTAACATACATAAGCCAGAATCTGAAATTAAAATAGATAAAAGAGATGAGTTTACCTATGAAGTCTCCTCGGCAGTTAGAAACACGACAGCAGGCACCTTAGGGAGCCTTCGTGCCTGTCTTGAGCGACAAATTAGGAGGAGCCGAGAGAGCAGTTAGTAGTAACTTCATGAGGAAGCTCCGGCGAGTATTTCTCCGAAGCAATCGCAGAGGCCGAAGAGAAGAGAAACACCGAGAGATAGAGAGTTAGAGGAGTGTGTGGAAAATGTCAGGAAAACATTAAAACTAGACATGCAAGTGCAAGTTTTGAAACTTTAAAACGCAGAAATAGAAAAAGAATAAGGGAGATTTAGATTCCACTTTAAAAACAGAACTTCAGCGACGAGCAGAGGGAGGCAACGTCGAAGTAGCGTTTTGGCTATCCTATTTCAGAGATTTAGGATTGAAATAAGGTTGGGAGAAATAAGTTAAAAGCTATAAAATTTTCAGAACATAAAATATATGAAACTGAAACTTGATTTTCAAAACTAGAAAGAAATTGAAAGAGGGTAGGAAATTCTACCTTGAAGTTGTTGGTGAGGGAATGTTCGCCGTTACTGATTCCACCGGGGGCAGCGGAGGAAGATCGAGAAGAGGCAGAGATAGAGCCGACCGAATGAATGATGGCATCGGCAGAGGCGTCGATAGAGAAGAGAGGGAGAAGGAACGGGGAGAGAAACATAGAGCTCGAGGAGAGGGAGAGTGGGAGAAGAATTGGAGTGAAGATGTCACGACCCACCTTCACTAACTTGTAGTAATGATGGGTATAACCG
>JAPKLX010004327.1:0-10141 GCA_026898415.1 Leonotis leonurus | reverse complement strand
AAACTGGATTAGATATCCACTACTAGGATACTCTCTTATTTATACTCGCTGAGAACGAGCCACAAGTTTCAATTACAAACCTGATTGAAACTTATGCACGAATAAGGGTCGTGTCCCTTTACAACTTACAGAAGACTACTGTAAACAGGATTTCTTCACGTTAATCCACTAGAAAACTACTGGCTAGCAAAGATCTCCTTCCTTTCTTGATAAGACAGACTTGAATCGAGGTGTGATTGCGATCAGGAACGGTTTGAAGCTTTTGTCTGATGTGAGATAGAATGCTTGAGAATATATCTTTTCATGTAGTGCTTGTAACATCTCAGACTATAAAAACTCCAAATATATATAGGCTTTGAATTTGAATTTCTAGCCGTTTGTTGATTGGCGTGAATTGATTTTGGATTGCCAATCAATGTTATTCATCATATCTCTTCTTTCCTTGTAGAGTCGTTGACTGAATCTTCTATGAATGGGAAGCAGATCAACTGAGATTACTTTCCTTCTTCTTGTCAATCAATGATTTTCATTCCAATTCTCAAAGGATGGACTTAAGTACTGATGTGGATATGATGAGTAGGGAAAAATTTTCTGAGGGCTTTGATAGTTCTATCGATCTGTTGCCACTTCTGTCTGGTGAATTTAATTCTTTCTGTTTGATTGGAATCTTCTGGTTAGGCTCTTTCTGGTTTTAAGTGCATATCTGATTGAACACTGGTTGAGTACTTTCTGGTTGAACAACTTTCTGTTAAAGTTGAATTGCTCCAACTTTCTGTTCGAGACTTGCTGGTTCAACTTTCTGTCTAAGACTTGCTGGTTCAACTTTCTGTTAAAATTGTATTGCTCCAGCTTTCTGTCTGAGACTTCTGGTTCAACTTTCTGTCTAAGACTTGCTGGTTCAACTTTCTATTAAAATTGTCTTGCTCCAGCTTTCTGTCTGAGACTTCTTTCATCTTTCTGTTTGAAACTTTCTGGTTCAACTTTCTGTTAAGATTATCTTGCTCCAACTTTCTGGTACTTAGAGACAAAATTAGAAATAATACAGAACATGAATAATATCAAGTGTGTTTTCGAGAGAATATCATCAAAACGTAAATTATCTGTGGGGTTCCCAACAGAGAAACAGATCACTAAAAGAGGCAGCTCGCACAATGCTTAATGCTACCAATCTACCAAAGAAGTTCTGGGCAGAAGCCCTATACACAGCCTGCTATACTCAAAACAGATCATCCATCACACTCAGACATGGAAAGACACCATATGAGATATGGAACAACAGAAAGCCTAAGATCTCTTACTTTCGCACATTTGGCTGTTTATGTTACATACATAATAATGGGAAATCCCAATTGAAGACTTTTGATAGCAAGACTTACCCTGGAATATTCTTAGGATATTCTGATGTTAGTAAAGCATATCGAGTCTACAATAAGAACTCTCATGTTGTGGAGGTAACACCTCATGTTGTTTTTGATGAGTCCATTATTGAGTACAGGTCACAGGATGAAAAACAGACAGATAACCAGATGACTACTAGAAAATCGAATAAGATTCTGCTAGAAGACATCCTAAGATGGAATTCAAAAGCAGATGATGAAGAATTTAGTACAGCTCCCACTGCTGAAGAGATCATACAGCAAGGGGGAACAACTCAACATGATCTGGATGAAAACAGATCATCAAGCATTGAAACAGTAATTGCAGAAAATGGTCAATCTGAAAATCCAAATCCAGAAGAATATACTAATGAGAATCAATTCCAATCATCTTCAACTTCACATCCTGAATTTGAGGAACCAACAAATCAACATGAACCTGAGATATCAGATGAAGAGATGACCAAGAGAAGGAGATGGATACAAGATCATCCAGCAGAACAGATTGTTGGGAACCTATCAGATCGTGTGAAAACCAGAAGGATGCATGGAGAAAGTGCTTTTCTAAGTTGTTATCTATCTCGCATAGAACCATCTGATACTCATGAAGCACTACAAGATGCAGATTGGATAACAGCAATGCAAGAAGAACTTAATGAGTTCAAAAGGAATGAAGTCTGGTATCTAGTAGACAGACCCAAACACAAAGGTGTCATAGGTGTAAAATAGGTGTTCAAAAATAAACGGGATGAGAATGGTGAAGTAGTCATAAACAAAGCCAGATTAGTAGCTAAAGGTTATAATCAACAAGAAGGCATTGATTTTGATGAAACATTTGCTCCCGTAGCCAGACTAGAAGCGATCAGGCTATTCTTAGCATATGCTGCACACAGACGATTCAAGGTATACCAGATGGATGTCAAAAGTGCTTTCCTCAATGTTATTCTTGAAGAAGAAGTCTGTGGAACAGCCACCTGGATTTGAAGAAGCAGATCCAAATCAGAAAGTATACAGACTGACTAAAGCAGTCTATGGTCTTAAACAAGCCCCTGGAGCTTGGTATGAGACATTATCAACATTTTTACTAGATTCTGGATTCAGAAGAGGATCAGTTGACAAGACTTTATTCATTATTAAAGTCAAAGAAAATATCCTCCTAGTACAGATCTATGTAGATGATATCATATTTGGATCTCAATCCACCTATTTATGTGACAAATTTGCTGAACTTATGAAAAATAAGTATCAAATGTCCATGATGGGAGAGATGAGCTTCTTTTTAGGTTTACAGGTCAAGAAGGAACCAAATGGTATCATCATTAATCAAACAAAGTACATCAACGATCTGCTAGAAAAATTTGGATTGAAAGACAGCAGATCAGTTAAAATCCCAATGCAAACTAATGGGAAAATCGATCCTGATCCAGAAGGAAAACCAGAAAATATTAGACAGTACAGAGGGATCATAGGATCACTACTATACCTTACTGCCAGTCGACCTGACATCACATTTGCAGTAGGTGTATGTGCAAGATACCAAGCTAATCCCAAAGAGTCTCACATGGAAGCAGCTAAAATGATATTAAGATATCTTAAGGGAACAACCCACTTAGAATTATGGTACCCATGTGAAGATAACTTTGAGCTAACTGGATACACAGATTCAGATTATGCTGGATGCAAGCTAGACAGCAAGTCAACTTCTGGTACGTGTCAGTTTCTAGGAAGCAAACTGATCTCTTGGTTCTCAAAGAAACAAACATCTGTTGCCACATCAACCACCGAGGCAGAATATATGGCAGCTGGAAGTTGTTGTGCACAAATACTATGGTTAAGACAACAACTTAAAGATTATGAGATTGATGTCAAGGAAATACCCATCTTCTGTGATAGCTCAAGTGCTATAGCTATCACACAGAATCTTGTTTTGCATACCAGATGCAAACATGTGGACGTAAGACATCACTTTATAAGAGATCATGTTAAAAGAAAACATGTACAGATTGAGAAAATACACACTGAAGTGCAGAGGGCTGACATTCTCACTAAAGCATTACCAGAAGAAAGGTTCAAGATGCTTTGTGGTAAATTAGGACTATTGAATTTGGAAGAAAGGACCAGATAGTCTTAGAGCAGATCGTATAAAATTCCAACTGGAAACAGATACAAGATCAACATGTTTCAACAAGTAATTAGAACCAGATGGACTTAGTCCAGATTGATAAAAACAGATCATGTAAAAATTCCAACTGGGAATTGACACCAGATCATCAAAATAGTAGATTGATGGTCAGATTGTTTAAAATTCCAACCGGGAATTATCATCAATCAAAATTAATGCCCAAAACTCGAGAGTGGCATAAACAGATCGATGTTATTAACAACAGTTTGTTAATTGGGAGATCGATTTGGACCAGATCACTTGATGCCACGTGGATATTAATTAAATCTTTTATTAAAATTCTCACTACTTGATTAAGGGGGAAAAGTCAACAATATACGGCGACCATATCAACCTAATCATAGTATATATATCTAATTACTAACATATATATACCAAATCTATTATTTTTGATGATTAGTACAGTGTTTGGGAAACGTGATCGAGGAGATATTTACCTATTCAAGAAAAAGGAAGAAAAGTGACGGCTACAAAATCAACGCGCCTCACTACAACCGTATGATCAAAGCGCGTGTATCAAACGCTGAAAAAGAGAAGAGAGTAGACCTTAAGTCTATAACCCAAGAGGCGTGAAAAAGCTGAAAAAGGGAAGTTAATCAATTAAAATATTACACTTTCTTATAGCTTATCTACCTATATATACATTTTATAGGGCGGTTCATCTATCACTCACATACACCGTTCTTCTTCCTTCAACACTTAGCAAAAATTTTCACTCTTACAAAATTCCTCAATCTTCAAAAATCAATCTGTTTTGTTACCACAATGGCACCCAAATCTTTGCAATTTCTTGAGCAAATGAACTTCCTGAAACCATATATCCATCAAGACCTTTTCGCAGTTCTTGATACCTTCGGGTTTCATAAACTGGACAAGGCATTCGACCTTGTTAGGCGCTGCAAAGGTTCAATTTTTATGAGCTGTTTCTTTCTTTAACTGCTCTATATCATGCAATCTCTCAAACCTGTACTGAAAATTGTCTTTACCCTATTGCATGTATATGTTCACTTGGACTGTGTTGAAATCGTTATATTCTGTAAACTGTTTTTGAGCGCTAATACTTCATTGATGGAAGGATAGTGCTCACATCTGTTCTTTTGATCTCTTTGTAGGATTTCACAATATTATCACCACTCATCCTGTCCACTTCTTACCTAAAGAAGTCGTCGCGTTCTATCTCTCGTGGCAAGGAGAGAAAGGTGGAAACGAAGCTACCATTAGGGTTAGCAAAGGGAACACCATCAGTAACACCACCTACAACGTCATAAACATCATTAATGATGTCTATAAGTTGAAAGATGAAGGCCTTAGCCTTGGGGAACTGACTGAAGAGCAACTGCAAGAGGCAGTGAAAATGGTGATGGTAGTGCCCATCACTACACGAATAAGATGTTCCAGAGGGCACTACTCGCTCCTGAGTTCAAAATCATCTTTGAATTCATTCAGCGCATCTTCTTGAATCACAATGGGTCCTACGACCAGGTCACTCCCGAGAAGTTCAAGATCCTGGCTGCCATCGTACTTGACCTATCGGTTAACTGGAGCAGGATATTATTCGATCTCTTGGCTAAGGAGGCCAAGATGATTATTTTTGTGCAAGGAGGCAGTCCTGGGATCGAGGTGAAGAGCAGCAGTTTAAGACACTCGACCAAAATCAGTTTCATGCTGGAATCCTTCTTCCCTCATCACAAGTGGGATACAGTAGCTGAGTTTAATACTAGACTGCACTTCCCAAAGGATCAGCACCAGATCGAAATGTCAATGGGCATTTCTGCAAACCCGATTGCAAGGGTGAAAGACCCTGTATTTGTTAATGCGCTGATGGAGATGGGTAGCTCGAACCCCATCTGGATCCCACCATCTGCCCCAGCAAAGAAGTCCACCAAATCTAAGGTCACAAAGGAGAAACCAATCGAGAGGACCCCCACCAAGCGAGTTACTAGGAGGGCGAGCTCAGTTGACACTGACGCCTCCACAGCAGCCCAGCCACCCAAACCTAAACGCAGAAGACTTCAGAAACTCACTGATGAAGTCCAGGTCGAAGAACCTGCTATCATTGAACCAACCATCCCTCAACAGGAGGTTGAGGAGGAAGAGGTCCTGGTGGGTGGACCACCAGAGGATGTAGCTCCCATCTCATCCTTGGAACCAAACCAAACTAAGGATTTCTCTCCCGTACACACTGCCAGCCCATCATCTGCAGAACACCTTGAGCAGATTGATGAGGAGGTCGAGGGAGAAGAGGAGTCTACAGATGAGGAGGAGGAATTAAAGCAGGCAGAGACAGTGGTAAAAATTCTTGAAACAGAGGCAGGTCACTCTGTTCTTCGAACTTTTCCTGGGATACAACTCACCCCAGAAACATATGAAGTAGCCAGACGGCTCAAATTCCTACTGCTCATAAAAGATAAAGAATTTTATGTTTTGGATGCCCTTCTCAGAACCAGATCCATACACGCACTGAAGATTGAAGAGGCCACTCTGCTCAAAATCTTCACTGCATCTTCCATTTCTGAGCTGAGGGAGACATATAAGTCAGACATCCTTGGCATTTCAAAATTTGAAGCAGAAGAACTCCAGATTGACCTTCGATCTGAGTATGAGAAAGCACACATGCTGGAATTTTTTGACAGTATTGAGGAGACAGTAGTTGAGGAAGCAAGAATTCAAGCTGAACCATCTGACGCTCACCAACTGGGTGCAGCTACAACAGAAGTAGAACCAGATCAACACATGGTTGATGCTGGAGAGCAGACCACTGCACAGGCTGAGGGGGAATCAGCCACGAAAACTAAAAATCCAATTGCAGTGGTTACTTCTCCAAGGGAGGAGGATGAGCCTGCTGGACAGAGGGTGAGAGGTATACAGACTGATGAAATTTATACCCCTGTTGTCGCAGTCACAATGGAGGAATATGTGGAAATGACTAATCTGGAAGACATATTGATGGCACAACATCAATCCCTGTCAAATGCTCAAGTAAGGGATCTCATCTCCCACAAGGTCGATAAGTACATGTACGGGACTCTTACTACAGTTCAAGACCAGGCTGTCCAAATTCTCACAGACTTCAACAACCATCTGAAGTCCCATGTAGACCAAGTGGACTCCGATTTGAGGAGGATATGCAGATTGAAAATTGAGGAGCTCGGTAAAAAGATGGATGATGATCAAGCTACTGCAGAAGAGAGGCAGACATAGATCGATCAGACTCTTTACACAATGGAGCTTAAGGTCAAGGAGATGTATAAAATTGTTACTGACTTTGCACAGAAAGAGAAGGACATGGTCCATGTAATTGTCAAGGAACAGACCGATGGCATAGCAGCTGATGTGGTCAAAGAGGCCAATGCACACACCAGAGCCATGTTCAGACAATTTGAATCAAGTGGCAAAGACTTTGTAGAGAGGAAGTTAAGCGATCTGCGCTATCCTACAAAGACAATGCTCGATTCCTATTTTGACGAAATTGGGACTATAAAGGAAGATCAAGAGGAGTACAAGGCTGATCTGCAAAAGGCAAAGACATCTTTCCAAAAGCAGATTGATGATTCTAATCTCAACATCACCTCACTGCTGCCTCAAAGGATCGAATCTGACAAGGAAGTTAAGGCGATAAAGGAAGAGATCACCTCCCTCAGGGCACTCATCAATATGAATGTTGATGATGTCGAAAAGGGGGAAGGATCTGGGAAAGAGAAGAAGGCACTAGCTGCGACGGGGAAGTCGCAATCTGCTGAGAAACAGATTGCACCAACACTAGCACCAGCAAAAGATCAAACAATTCCACCATCTGCTCAAGTTCAAAAGACATCATCTTCAAGCAGATCGAGCAAATCCAGTCAACCACTAAAAAGAAAGAAGAAATCTGGATTTGGTTGGCCTTCCACTCCCATCAGAACTACGAGATAAAGAGAGACCAACTGGGTCCCAGATCATTTAAAAAATGGGTGGGAAGGACTTCAAAATTCCTTCATCATGTGCCGGTATTTTCTCAGAGAACCAGCCTACTGTGAAGGGACACCCAATGAGGCTTTCAACCGTTATCTGGATCTGAATGATGCCAGAGATTTGGTTGAGGAGATAAGAGAAGTTGCGGCAAAGGCACAAGTGCAAATAACTGCCCCAGGAAAAGAGTTCAGAACATGCCCAACCATACCAGGGACTGATCTGCCTGACAAGACCTTCTTGCTCACTTTTATAAACCAGCTCGCAGAGAACAGAGGGTATAAAGTTGATGCTGAAGACCCAGACTATATAAGGGTGAGAGAAGGTGTCTATGAAAGTGTGCAGCTGATCTCGGATGAGACAAGGGCAAAAATGAAGAGACAGCAAGAAGAAAGAAGGAAGAGCAGATAGTTATACTTTTTTCATATCATTATGATCTGTAATTCCTATTTTTGTCTTGATGAACTGTAATCTGATTATGCCTTATCTATGGAAGTTCATTGAGTTTCTGATGACAACCTCTAATTGTCCAGAACACATATAAATTGCCTTAATCGTTATAACCTAATAACGGAACACAATCAATCTGGCTATCCAACCAGATCACTCTTTATATGTTATTAGGACATATTTGTAAAGTTTGGTTTCGACATCATCAAAAAGGGGGAAATTGTTGGGAACCCTAATGTATTTTTAGTTTTGATGATGATTCTTCGAAACACACTTAGTTGTTGTTTTATTAAGCCGTTCTATATGTAAAGAAGATCACTACTCTTAAAGTGAATTCTGTTAAAGAACAGATTAGGAGATGACTTGACATGTAAAAGAATTATTCCTATAGAAGTCATCTCTATATATAGTAAAGGATGAAGGGCCAAGATTTCAAGCCAAGAAAAGAATCGATCTGCTGTAACACACAGCGAACAGATCGATGACCAGATCGAGAGTTACAGTGAAGCACCAGATCGATTGAGTCATCAAACCTCCAGATGACATCATCCTACACCATCTTGCCACGACAAAATTGAAATCCATCCAACAGGGATTGGAAAAGAATTTTCGGTTGACACATAGAAGGAAAGAAACCGTTGGCAATCTACTTTCCATAACTTAAGGATTGAGTCAACATTTATGCAAGGCAAGAAGAGATATGATGGACAGCATTGATTGGCAATATAACATCAATCTCACGCCAATCAACAACGGCTAGAATTTTCAATTCAATGCCTCTATATATTTGAAGTTCAAATCTCGACAGATACACAATACACGCGAGCTAAACTATTAACATACTCTCAAGCTATCAACTTTAATCCAGACTTAGAGCTTCAAGAGATTTGTGATTCTACATCACACCAACCCACCTCAATTCAAGTCTATCTTACCGAGAGAAAGGAGATCACCCTGCTAGCTAGTAGATTTCTAGTGGTAACGTAGAGGTAATCTGTTGTAAAGGGACACGACCCTTATTTCGTGCATAAGTATCTCTCTAATTTTGATTGATACTTGTGACTCGTTCTCCACGAGTATAAACAAGCAGAGTATCCTAGTAGTGGATAATCTGGTCTAGTTTTGACCAGATCGTGGACGTAGGTATTTCCCGAACCACGTTAAACAACTGTGTTATTTACATTCCTGCATATTTACTTTCAGTTGTTTATTATTCTAATCATCTGCACTATCATATAAATCTGCATCTCAATCAATCTGCTTAACAATCTGAATAATTCTTAAGGTTTTCTAAACAAGAGCACTCATTAAATCCACCATTATTCCGCACACTCAACACTCAGAAAGTAATAAGATCACTCTTATTATTGACTAAGTGTTTTTACTAAGAGAGCAATCTGTTTGGACTAAACTGGTAATCGATCTGTGTATCAATCTGTTTATTCATCTGCCGAGCAATTTCTTATACAGAATAGCTTGAACTCTTTTATAATTTGTCAAGTAAACTGAAAAGTTTGTATTTGGTGTATTCCCCCCCCCCCCATACACCAAACCTTGCTCTTACGGGACCAATAGATTTTATTTTGGGGTTTCTCTATGTAAATTTGATATGATTAACCATATCTATTTCATCCAAATCCGCTCGGGAATTTTCACACCTCGAGCTCCGAGTAGATAGCTATTTAAACACAATCATGCCTTTGGAGCACTTTTTTGCTAGTCTGAAATGTGCCGAATTAGAGTCACAGAGAAAATTAGTTGCTACAAAATTTGATATTTATACATTACTTGTTGTGTTGGGAACCCCACAGATAATTTAAGTTTTGATGATGTTATTGTAGTACCCCGAAATACTGTAGTTGTAATTAAATGATGATTAAAGCTTAGTTAGGGCATTGCATCCTTAAGAGATCATATTTAGGAGATTAAGAAGATCTTGAAAGCTTTATTGTATAAATTAGAAGAAAGAATTTTGATTATTTTGTTAGGAAAGAATATAGAACTTATTAATTCCATATTAGCGATAAAAGAGAGGGGCCGAGATAGAATAAATTCAGACGAAGCATACCCCTCAGAAGAGAAAATTTTTATCTATTAGATAACATAGAAAAATGGAATTAGAAATTTCATTAAGCTAAAAAACAGATAAAATAAAGAATAAAAACTTATTATTTCAATTTCGACA
>JAPKLX010001396.1:0-21668 GCA_026898415.1 Leonotis leonurus | reverse complement strand
GGTCATGTTCCCGGCTTTACTAGAATTAGTAGAAAGCGGGCGTGACACTCCATAAATAATAAATTTCTTGTGGGAGTTGGTTTGTTGTTGTTGTTTGGGATGCTGTTTTATCAAAATAGCTTGCGGTTGTTTTGGATTGTTGTTGAGCTTGACCACGTTTTCCTGGAGTTTACCTCTTTCCTTCACAAACTTACCTGAAGGTGGTCCTTTGTAAATTCCATCAAAACCTAGGCAACTACGATTTGCTGCCCTTCGTTGCATATATTGACATGGAGAAGAAAACCATTCTAGTTGTTGTCAAGAGAGGAGTACCTACTGTACTTAAATATATTTTGCCAAAAGCTTTAAAGGAGGCGGATGTGATTACAAGCGATGACATCTTTACCATAAACAACACCATCACATAAATGGAAGCTACTGACAATGATCTGTTAGTGAAGCTCGCAAAATACAACACAGGAAATGACAAGCAGTTCGCTGACATCACCGGAAACATTTCTACATTCCTTCAATTCAAAGAAGAAGCTGAAATAAAGATCAAGGAATTGCAAGAAGAGATAGCTTCCCTCTGACTTATCGTCTCCAAAGACATCATTGATGATGTCAAAAAGGGGAAAGAAAAAGGAGGAGCACAGCCCGCTACGCAGAAGAAGCATGCTGCAAAGAAGAAGGTTATTGATAAGAAGAAGTTAACTATCAAGCAGCTAGCTAAAGCGAGGAGGCTAGAGGCGGAAAATGTTGCTAAGAAGGTTGTGGATAAAGAAACACCTGCTCGTGCTAATATAGGAAAGCTCATATACACCGATAAGGACAAGGAGGAGGAAATGTTTTTGGTTGGATATAAGGAAGATTAAATATCAAATCCTGAGTTCAGGAAATTATTGAGAGCGGAGAAGGCAAGAGAAAAGGAGATAGCTGCTAAAGCCAAGGAGGACAGTTCAACTCCTGAGGAGGAGGGGGAAGAAAGCACAAACCATGTGGCTAGATTCTTTGACAAATTCCAGCTGTCTGAGCCTCAGACTTTAATGTGGATGCTTAGAAAGAAGGTTTTAGAATGGACTAGAGTTGTAAAGGGTTTGGTAATGGAATATTACTACCTGCTGGAACCACAATATCAAGGTGGTTCAGTAGATGAGATGTTTTGAGAGTATCTAAGCAAGCACAAGAACCAATCCTTCGTGGACTATCTGTACAGGTAATCTGCAATGACAAATATGAGTCTAACTGCTCCCAAGAAGACAACGATGAATTCCAGGAACAACAGGGATTGATCACACAACCATTCACAATGTGATCAATCAAGTTGCTCAGCACATGGGCTATCCCATTGAAATGGACAACAAAGATTACAGTAGGATATTCAATGGAATTTACACCTACTACAATGTGTCGTTGGAATGTAGGAAAAGAGAACATGTAGAGAGGAGAAGGGAACAACTCGCTGAGCGTTAGCGTCAACAATCGCAAGAGAAGGATCAACAACAACCACCTCCTCAATGATCAAGATTTTAAATTTCAAACTCTTTTGCAATCTTGTTTCACAGTTAGCTGTTTGTATCAATTCTGTCATCTATAACAGCTAATCAATATTAATTAAAGTTTGAAATTTACTTTTCCTAAAAACAACCTGTTGACAGTATCTCTTTGTCCAGACAATGTTTTTATGCCCTGTTATTTAATGCTTTAAATATCTCTGAATATTAATTGCCTGCTATTATCATATGTTGTTTAAACACTTCAGAAAATTTTATAAAGTGTAGTTTCGACATCAACACAAAGGGGAAAATTGTTGGGAACCCCACAAATTCTATTATGTTTTGATGATGATAACCGAAACAACACTTAGTTAATTTAAGTTCTTTAAAACCAAATGTTCAACATCATCTATTAAAGAACAACTCTATATAAAAAGAGCAGGTCATTAATTATACGATCTGTATTATTCTTATGAGCTTTCCTGGACATATTGATTACTATATTGATGGGTATAAGTTTATTTTTAACAGTTAGCTAAAATGTAAAGGAACAGATTGATGTTTAATGATTTGTCCATATTTAACAGCTAGTTGTACTTCCTTGATTAGACTACTTGTCATGGTTTAGATTTAGTATGTTTCTAAGTATAGATTTTATCAGATCGATGTTGTAAAAAGAAATTTTATAGTTTCAAACTTATCTTTAGGAACGATCTGCTTATCTAGCTCTTTAAAGAATAGTGAGTTAGTTTATAAAAGAACATGTGGATATTTTGTTGCATGCACTAGTTCCACCATATGATGTAGACTCGTAGGTTGTTGTCCATTAGGTTGGAACAAGTTTTTCATGATCTTTCATACTAATTTGGCATGGGACTTGAAAATAATAGAAAGTTTATTTCTAACTTCAGCAAGAATCATTAGATTGTTAGATGAGTCTTGATTTTTTCATGATCTTTCATACTAATTTGTCATGGTACTTGAAAATAATATAAATTTTATTTCTAGCTTCAGCGAGAATCGTTAGATTGTCAGAGGAGCCTTGATTTTATCTCATCAAATCGATGTTCTACATTAGAGAAATCAATTGAACAAAGAGAGGAGGGAGATTAATTGCGACGTACAGTGAGAAGCGGCGAAGATGATGGTGTTGAAAGTTAAGACTAACGACATACATGAGATACAATCTAACCAGTACATTTAAATTTTATGTGGGCATACTCATCTCAAAGTCGATGAATAATTTTAATACTTGTTGTCGTTCCATAATTATTTCTTCATGCCGAAATTCATATAAAATAAATTCAAATTATATGAATTCATTAATTTATGGTACTTGTTTCTAATCTAATTTAAAAAATAGTTTTATAACTCATTCTCAATTCTCATCCAAAAATATATATTATTATCTTAATTTTTTAATTTTTTAAATAAAAATTACTCACTTCGTCCCTTGAAAATAAATTTCTTCTTTTTTTACAAACAAATCAATATCTTACTTTATTCTTGAAAAATCCCGAAAAATCGATATAGTTGTTTGAAAATTTATTTATTAATTATTAGTTATTATTATTATTATTATTATTATTATTATTAAGAAAAGCTCGTTGGAATATATTCGATTTTTTTAAGCATAGTTACAAACTTTAATTATTTTAGATTTTAGTTTGATTAAGCTATTATATATATACAACGGTAACGCTTGCGCATGAGTAACTTGGAAAATTATTTTTTCTTGTCACGTTCTTATAATAACTAATAATAGAGTTTGTCGAGACAAATCCGTAGACACCAAGATCGTAAAAATCGGACACCGTTTGAGCGCTCAGTGAATTTTTAAAGTTCAAGACAAAGTGGGTATAAATACCCTTTCTTCTTCTCTCCACCTCATTTTTCAGCCACACATATTTTATAGAGAGAGTGTAGAGAGAGGTGGTCTACACCCCACTTCCGGAAAGCTGTCGGACCACCGTCGGCCAAGCCACTGGACCATGCTGTCGCCGTAAAATTTTTTCGGCGACCAAATGAGCCTATATTTCACTCCAAACTTCCTTTCGATGTGTACATTCTATTTTCAGGGTCCGATCGTCCAAAAAATACCTAGAAGGAAGCCATGCAAGACCAAGATCTTGGCCAAATTAAGTAGTAAGTTGATCTTTTTCACATTCTCTTTTCTTTATTGTCATCCTTCACTTCCCACCCCTTCTCTCTACCCTTTTTACAATTATCTTCAGACAAGAAGAGAGCAGCTCTGGCGAGGAGAGGGAAACTCTGGCAAACCCACCATGAAAGCTTCACCTTCACACCTTAGTTCTTCTATAAGATAGTCATTATTTTTCTTTACCGATTTAGACCGGAATGGGGTAGGATTAGGAATTATCTTGAGTTAATATCAGATAATATAGTTATTTGATTTTAGGATTAGTAGTTTGATATTGTGTTAGTAATGAAACATGATGAACTAGGGGATTAAATTTTACTTTACATTCTTATGTTGAAAGCTTTTGCCCAACTTCTGCCTCGTCCTTTCCGTACTGTATGAGTATCCGAATTTTGTTCTTGTTAATATAATAAATACTAGATCGAGTTAGGAGTAATCTCAAATTTGAATCAGTCAATTTCGTTATGTTTTCAATTTACTACGATTTTTACAAAATGGTTGCAAAAACTGTGAAATATTACGAAAATTTGGGTATTTGTTTACCTCTAAAAATTCGGGAAAAATAGAGATTAAATGATTTTACGTGTTTTGTTTTTGGAACATACAAATTTAAGACATTAAGTTTATCTTAAAATTTTATTCTACTAAATTAGAATTATTTTCAATGTATCATGATTTTCAAAGTTGACTGCTAATATGACACGAATAGATGTGTTTGTGAAAATTATTTTGAAACTATATGATTTTATTTTGGATTATTGGCTCAATGAAACCCAAAAATATTTTTAAGACATACTCCCTATGATTTTTGTAGTATGTGTAAAATTTCACATTCATTAGAGTTCGTTCAATAGAGTAACTAAAATTCAACTTTTAATCGTCATAAAAGGTCTTGAAAGTAACCCCACGTTTTTATTCCTTAAGTGATATCAAAAATGAGTTTTTGAATGTGTTATTTTGAAAAACATTCTTTAGAATTTTGGAAAGCTATTGTTAAAATTTCACAAATTCATCATTAGTGGTTTGGGAGAAACTTCATTTCAAAAATGTGTGTGCATAGGTTTTCACTAGGATAAAAAAACACCTATTGTAAGTCCAAAAATATCTAAACCCATTAGCTATTAAGAATTTCATAACTTATAAATGAAACTTATGACATGATTATTTCGAAGAAGTATAATAAGAAATCCATAATCTTATTAAGTTGGAGCAAGCCATTACTGGAAGTTGGCGGACGATATAAAGTATTCGTGTAGTCTAGCCAAGTGTTACTCCTTCTATCATGACGTTTGAATTGACTACCAACGAATTGAAATTGATTAAGTGGTTGGCAAACAAGTCTTGTAAATGATGATCACCGGATAATTAATAGGTCGATGTTTTAATGGTTAGACATTAAGTTCAGGAAGGACCAGAAGTGCTTAAGGTTGGAGAAGAGGTTAACATCTATCAATTTGTACTAAGCCATAAGATTCATCTTGTAGGGTCTTACCAGTGAATATGTCACGTCCCCATTTCACTTCTCTAAGTAAAATCGAGGAAAACGTGACTAACCGGGGAAAACTGATAGTGAAACGCAACGAAAACGTTGATAAAAAGATATAACGTGAAACGCACATCAAAGAGGAAGAGTTTGATAGAGTTGTGAGACCGAAGTCCAATACATCAATGAAAACTTAACGGTCGAAGTCATCAGGGATTTAAAACAACGTCAAGAAAATACGGAAACAAGTACAGGTCTGAACAACATAGTTCGAAAGCAAGATAGATAGCTAAAAAGTTCTTGGATCTAAAACAAAAGTCTGGCAGCGGAAACTGGATCCATATCTAGATTTACATGTATGACGACATATAAATCACCGAGAGTAATACCACAAGAGTTTGACAAAAACCACTGCCGAGCCTTCCACTTCGTCATCACGACTTAACCTGCACATTTATAAATATATGCAGGGCTGAGTACGAAAGTACTCAGTAAACACATGCCGAAATCACATTCGTACTAATATATTTGCAATTGCCGTAATACAGTGCAACATAGGGATTTTTGTCACTAAAGAACCTATGTTCACTAAAATTCTTGTGATCTTAAAAGTTTGACAGCGCTGTCTAAGTTTTGGAGTAATCATACATATCTGTAATTCTGTGTGTCGGGAAAGTGGCCACTTTCCGCGAACACTAAACCGGCCAACCCGCTAAGATGACTCACGGTTCTGGTGTACACAAACCTTAAAAGATATAAATCTTTAAAGGTCCGAAATCGATTAAATTGTTCAACAGATACGCATCATACCAAAATACAAAATATTTTCGACAATGCAATACTTCATAACATTTAAAATTCTAGAGCATCTCTAAGCGAAAATCATACTTTGGTACAACGCATGCGATTTTTATTTGTAAAAGAAAGCATACCTGATGTGCTTCCTCGTCTAACGAAAGTCTGGTGCAAATCGACTGGAATTTCCTTTCGCCGCACCTTAATCGTAATTAAGAGGGAAAATACTCATCGTGAGTATTAATTGACGTATCTAATTAAAATGAAATAATATGCTATTATTTCATGAATTATTCTAATTATTACTCGATTGAAAATCGAGTCCTTAGTAGTTAATGCAACTATCAACATTACAGAGTTCTAATAATTATCTAATTATTGAATCTCCCTAATATATTTTCTAAGTCATTGAGAAAATTATTACAAAATTTATAATAAATGGATCTAAATTATTGGATTAAATCTAACCATTTATATCTAATCCTTTTAATTTCTAATTAAATCTAAAGGTGAATTTTATTAAACCAATTCTTGGGATAACTAATCCATTTTTAGTACTCAAACTGGGCCCACTATTCATTACTAAGAGGTCCATAATTAATTAAAATCGAGTCCAATAACTCATCAAATAAAATCAGTCCAATAGGGTTTAATTGTTGGCCCAGTTGTTTTATTACTATGGCCCATTTGATTATTCTCCTTCAGCCCACAAATTTTATTCCTTTGGCCCATTCATCTATTCTCGCTCAATACATCTAACAAGTCTAACACATCTAACCCTAACACTCTAGACACCATCAGTAGTTTCACTCCTAGACCTCTTTCCCATCGTAGAACCAAACACCGCCTCCATCTCCCTCGCTATCCCTCTCTCGGTTCTCTCTATTTCCTGCCTTGATCTTTTCTCCACTCTAGCTCATCGACTCCTCCCTGCTCTTGCTTCGATTTCTTCCTCAACGAGGAACTCGTCGTCGTTCCATAGAAACAGCAATGGCGTCGTTTCTTCTCTCATCTGGCCCTCCTCCAGGTACCTCTCCTTCCCCTTCTCAATCCCTTTAATTCATCTTCGTTCCTGTATGCTTCTTATTCCAGATTTTAAGTCTCAAACTATAAAATCCAAGCTTCTAATTCCCAATCTTCATCTTACATTTCTGTATGTGTAAGTCTAGATTTTTCGTCAAAAATTGTTTCTAGCTTCTTAAATCCCTACTTTCTGCTCTCTATCTCGATCTACAACGAGGTAATTTAACGGTGGGGTGCGTTGAGGAGTTGATTGAGGTTTCAGAAGTTTCAATTTTTTGGGTTTGGAATGTAAGGGATTTGTTTCTGCATGTTTAGATTTTTAGGTTTTAGTTTTTCTATATGATTAAACTTTCCTTTCAGTTCTATTTCAATCAAGTTCGCCAGATTATAGCTTTACTCTGCATCTATTCTGGCTTCTTCTTTTTATTATGGTTTGGGAAAAGAATGAATGGAAGAAGCTTTAGTTTGGTTAAGATTTTCAAGTTTTGAATTGTTTAAATAAATTATGACTCTGATTCTGATCTTATACTTTCTGAGGAAATATACGTGTATTGGTGGCTGGTCTGCTTTTGATTTCCCGTGGGATGGTTTCTGAAGTTTGCTGCGGTGAGGTAAATTTCTGTATTGTTAATATCTGATATTAATATCTTTTGAGTTGGATTTTATTCGGGAGGTTAAAATGTAAAGATTTGGTTCTGGAGGTTTGAATAACCTAAACATAATTTCAGTTCAAAAAAAAAGGAAATCAGAATCTATATATAACAATGTTTATACGTTTTGTTCTTAAAACAGCATGTTCTGAAATCTAAAAGTTGTTTTCTAAACATAAGGGTCTAATTAAGCTTCTCAGTCTGTTAACTAAAGACTTATAAACTGAAATTTTACAGATACAGCTTTCTATGTTCTGTAATCTTCTAACAGGGAACACATGTTATATTTGCCATATCAAGAATTAGTAACGAGCTGTTCTATCTTCACAGAACAGAGTCATGCACATAACAATTTTAAAGCTTGCAACTTATTACTGAGCACTTAACATTCACTAAGTTTTCCTCAGTACACTGCTGGAAGAAGACAGTATGCTCACCTAAAAACAACCCAGTTTAAGGTCTCAGAATTTAAATCTTAGCTTCTCCAGTGTCTTAACAATTTTTCAGGTTAGGCATAAAATCCCCTTTTACCTTCTAACTCCTAAATATAAGTAAGAGAGCTTGTCCTCTGAGAAGAAAAGAATAAAACTGATTTAAGCAAAAGCTAAAACCTATAAAAATCTGAATGCTTAACACCTTTAGTTACCTTAGGGCTCCTTAGAAATCTTGGGGTTGAGGATATCTTGAGATGCTTCTTAACTTGGGTTGGAAATGGCTAAGAAACTCTTCTGGGGGTGAGTACTGCTGCGTGGATAATGGAAGTGAACTGAGTGTTGAGGTAATATATGTGGGAGAGTGTTTTCTTCTTTTAGGTTGGTTTGCAACGTAGATGCTCTTGTAGTTAGAGATGTGTTTAGCTTATGTAGTATAAGCAGCAGAACAGCTGTTCTCTATCATATAAGTCCCCTAAATTAATCACTCTATCCATCTATATTACAGCTATAAACTCAAGTGGCCTTGCTATGTTCTGATTTTCATTGACTTCTGGGTATCTATTTATGAGATGATATCTTTGGTGCAGGTATGAATCTGGAAGAGTTGAAGAGTGTAGCTCGACTGCTGTTTTGTTTCTTTCCTTTTCCTTGCCTTTACTCTATTCTGCTTTTCTCTTTTCTTGCATAAGTATGATGTAACAGAATAGGTAGTCAAGGGTGCAGCCTAGTTAGTTCTCCCATTACTTCTTGGAGAACAAATCTATCGGCAGATTTGTTGTTGTTTCTTTCTTTTACCTAGTAACTCTAGATGCATACTATGTCTTTACTATTTCTACTGCACATTGCTGACAGGTTGGAATAAGAATTTCTAAGCTGTAATTATATATAGATACACGTATTTTTCTATTTCAAGGGAATTTGCATTTTAGTAACCTGATTCATAAAGCAATTAAAGACATTCTATATCATGCCACTGATTTCATTTCTATCTCCAAATATAACTAAAGTTCATATAATCATTATCGCAACCTTAATAATCAAAATACCAATCTTATAAGTATACAACTTCACTTGTACTAATATAATCAACTAATTAATAATAACACAACCCCTAATCTTTTCACATATTGCTTCTTGATTAATGCTAAACATAAATCCTCTATAGTATATAATCACACTACTAATTTGTGTATGCCTCTTCTAGATAATTTAATTATCTCATAGGACTCCAACTATCGATCATGCACTGAAACTATTTATTTAGTTCGTCTTTTTAATGATCTCATCATCGAACGAGCTTGCATAATGTCTATTATTACACAAAGACTATAAGGTACACAAAAAAATTGCTACTAAATTCAATTAGTAAATCGACATTTAAACAAATCCAACAGAATTTTATTATCGCGATTTCTGATACACGATAATTAGAAAAAATTTACGGGTCATTACAGAATATTATCTATCATATGCAGTGGAATGTGAGCTCCATACATCGGTGATAGATGTCTGTCTATTTACAGTACGGTATTTTGAGTTAATAAGCTCGAACTGCTTTTCCTGAAAATGTGAATTTACATGCTAAATGTTTTTATTATGCTCATGTGTATCCTATATGTGATGGATCGGTATTACCGTACCCATTGATTGGCGCTGCCAATGATGTAAGTTAACAATTGTGTCTTGAGCCGGATCCGGCCAAGGTAGTGTACACGGAAAGTCCGGATGTGGTGAATTTGACCAGGTTCCCCGGTCTTGGCGAAAGGGGATTATTCGCGGAAGACTTCGATTTTCCCCGTCTAGTCGCAATAAGGAACACTATGAATGAACAAAGAATGATGACGAGCTCGATATGATGGTAAAATCTATGTTTTCATGTGTATGGTGGGCTTTCGTTCTAAAACGCCATGCATCATATGGTTGGATGTAATATTCTCTAAATGAATATTTATGTTGTTTTTCACTGAAAAAGTCGGGCAACAACTCACATTGAGTACACTAGTACTCACTTTTTTTTTCAAATGTTTTAATAGATTTTAGGAGGTTGGTGATGAGTGGGCGACGAGGTGGACCTGATCGAGTGTCTTATTCTTAAATTTTGACTACCAAGGTGATGGTAATGTCATATTGATGCTTATTCTGTTGCCATTTGGTTATACCTTATGTATGACCTTCTATATCCAAACTCATGGTCTTATCATGTTAACCGTCAATATAAAACTTTCAACTTTCGATCATATTTATTTCAATGTTTACGGTTTAATGTCTTCATACAATGAACTCGTGTCGTATCCAGTGTGTCCAAAATCATGGAGTTTATCTATCTTCTTCAATTGTTCATCATTATTGTCATATTGAAAAATTTCTCATTTATATTACACTAAATCTCAATTCCGTGTAGCCCCCTCTCATGCGGTACGTTACGATTCCGCTTTACTTTATTAGATTTACTTTAATACCCTTTGTTTTTTACTTATAAAATTTTCCAAAAAGGGAAATGAAACTACTTTCGTGGGACGTCCCAATCGCGAAAGATGGACTGCATTGGTGAGACAGAGGGAGTATTATTTTGATATGTACTATCCAACTTGACGTGATCATCCGATTTGATTGAATTCTCAATTAGTTAGGGAAATATAAACATCAAGATAATATATTACTCCCTCCGTCTACTAATATTTTTAACATATTTCCTTTTTGGTCCGTCCACCAATGTTTTTAACACTAAAACTTTCTATTTATAGTAATTATCCTATACACATAATCCGATTAAAAATTATAAATCATGTGGAACCTAAATTCTACGAACTACATTTTTCTACACGCATCTCAATTAATAATTATAATAAGTGGGATCCAAACTCCACTAACTATTCTTTTCAATACAAAGTCAAAACACTACATTAAAACACGTGTCAAGTCAAAGTGTTAAACAATTTCTTGGACGAAAGGAGTATTAAATATATTTTTATATATATTAATAAAAATAATATTTAAATATAAATAGAATATAATAGAATATAATCAAATATACGTAAGTATATGTATAGAAATAAGAATGCGTCATATATGATATGTACATACAGAAATATAAATATGTTAAGTATATGTTATTATAATTATTTTTTATTTTAAATTTTAAAAAAATTGAATAAAAAAATAAAGGGACTTAAGAGTGTAATATAAAATCATAATATTAATACTATTAATAAGATTATGATTTAATTTAGCTTTGACAAAGATTTGAATGTGCATGTGAATCAATATTTGTATGCCATCTCTCTGTATTTTTTTTATTTTGACATATAAGCAAATGAACATACAAACCACTTCATTAATGAATTCAACTTGAAATTAATTTTTTTTAGCTCAGAGATTATTTAATCTATCGCTATATCATATAATAGGTTCTACGAATAGTTTAATACATCCAAATCGCATCTTAACAAATTAAAAGACATTTTATGTGACACTATATTGACAACTTAAACTAAAGATGCAAGAGTAATATAATGAATGAAAAAATAATACCACTCATCCAACGTCTACCCTACAAATGACACCAACCAATTTTATGCATATTAGTTTGTGTCCTAACTTATTGGGTTGATAATATCTTCATAAATTTCCTATAATCTCTCTCCATCACTCTCTCTCTTCCAAGAGAACCTCTCTTTCTTTCCAACCATCTCTCGTCACCTTTCGTTTCCACGCATCACCTTGTTCTTCACCCACGGTAAAATCGGATAGACGGTACAAGAAGAAGAAATCAAGGTGTGGTAAACAATGTCCTCCGACAAAAACACTATGGCAGGAAATATCATTCACCCCGATCCCAATTTCTCATCTTCGAGCCACCACAACTCCGGAGACGTTGATGACTACCGGAACAGTAGCTTCTCTGGCTATGACGCCAACCGCATCAGCGGCGAGGGCTCCCCCATGATGATGTCGCCGTGGAACCAGCCCGGCCCCTTCGGCAGTGCCTGGTCCGTACCGAGCAAGAACTCGTCCCAACAACTTACTAACAGCCTCGTCGGTTCTCTTGTTCGCGAAGAAGGCCACATATACTCACTAGCTGCAAAGGAAGACATTCTCTACACCGGCTCTGATAGCAAAAACATCCGCGTGTGGAAGAGCATGAAGGAATTTTCCGCTTTTAAATCCAACTCCGGCCTCGTGAAAGCAATCATCATCTCTGACGACAAGATTTTCACAGGTCACCAAGACGGAAAGATAAGAGTTTGGAAGATTAGCCCAAAGAACGCAAGCGTGTACAAACGTTCCGGCACGATGCCGACCTTCTTCGACATATTCAAGGCCTCAATCAAGCCCGGTAACTACGTCGAGGTCCGGAGGAAGCGCAGCGCGGTGTGGATCAAACACGCCGATGCCATATCTTGCCTGAGCATGGACAAACAAACCGGGTTGCTCTATTCCGCTTCATGGGACAAGACATTCAAAGTGTGGAGGCCGGAGAATTCGAAATGTATGGAGTCCGTGAAGGCGCACGACGACGCGGTCAACTCAGTAGTGGCAAGCACGGGGGCCATGGTGTACACTGGGTCTGCCGACGGGAAGGTGAAGGCCTGGAAGCGGGAGCAGAAGGGGAAGTCCTGCAAGCACACCCTGGTGAAGACGCTGCTCTCTCAGGAGTCCGCAGTGACGGCGCTGGCCGTGAGCGACGCCGACGCAGTGGTGTATTCGGGATCTTCAGACGGAGTGGTGAACTTCTGGGAGGCGGAGAAGCAGCTGGCACATGGAGGGCAACTAACGGGGCACAAGCTGGCGGTTCTGTGCCTTGCCGCGGCGGGGAGTATCGTCTTCAGCGGGTCGGCGGATAAGACTATATGCGTGTGGCGGAGGGAAGGGCAGGCACACTCGTGCCTATCGGTGCTGACAGGGCATACAGGGCCAGTGAAGTGCCTCGCTGTGGAGAAGGACAAGGACTCGGCAGCGGCGGTCGATGACAAGAAGTGGGTTGTATACAGTGGCAGCCTTGATAAGTCGGTGAAAGTATGGAGCGTGTCGGAGATGGCACCGGACATGCAGCAGATGCAGAGTGGTAATTTTAATTGGGAATCGGGCTCTATGCCGTCGACCAAGTATTGAGTGATGAATGGATCACTACTTTGAGGTAATCAATTGTACGTGTGTAATTAGTTGATATATAATATATAGGTCACAACTGAATAATTTGAGTTTCTACTCTTATCTATTGTATTGGGCGGTTATTTTGTTTTCAAACTTTATAATAGGTTAAATTAATATTTAATTCTTAATATATATGCGACTGTTTGAGCTAGGTGAACTGGCAAGGGATATATGATTTGAAAATAACTGAACATATATATGATGGGTTACTAATTTCTGAGTGAGTCAAATAAGAGCCATTCTTTAGGTAGTAGGAACTCATCTATATCTGTCGATGTGTATGTCTAGTTAAGTATTAAGAGAAACTGTTGAGTTCCAATATTTTGAGGTGTAATTTTATAATTAAAATTTATTATAATTTAATTTCAGTTTTTTTATTAAATTAATTTACAAATATCCGTTCTTATAATTATTGATTTATAAAGTTAAAAAAATATAGGGGTAAAACCTAAAATATTCTAATAATCCATCATTTAATCATTATTATTATCAAGTAAAAAATATATATAAGAGTTAATTATAGAAAATAATCATATAAAATAGTGAAAGATAAATAGTAACCACCAACATAAAAATATATAAATTCTAGTCATTTTTTAATTTTTGGGATAAAAAAATACCCTTTTAAATACTCTCCGACGTATCATTCGTATTATAGGTATGAATAGTATGATATGAATGGTATGATTTTAAAGATTCATACTATTCATACATGATTTATATGAATAATATTATATAGGTATGAAGAGTATGAATCATACCTAACAAGCGGGATTCATATTCAAAATGCCAAAAACGAAAAAATTCGTCGTTTAAAGAAATTCCACCACCACCAATACCACCATCAAAATTTATTTTACAATCAAAATCAAAACCACACCAATAAACACATCCCTAACAACAACAAATTATCAATCAAAAATTAGATATTGTGTATGAATGATATGATTTTAGTGATTCATATCATTCATACATGAATTGTGTATATATTACTAAATATGTATGAAGAGTATGAATCATACCTAGCAACCAAGCGGGATTCATACTCAAAATATTAAAAAATGAAAAATCTGTTACAAGGGTATTTATGACAATTTATAACAAAAATGGCTAAAATTTATGTAATGTTAAGTTGGTGGTTACCATTTATCTTTCACTATCTTATTTAGCTATTTTGTATTTTGCCTCATAATATAAATCATATTTGTTGGAATTTTGAAACTCCATGATTGAGTTTTGATTATAATAAAATGTTACTAAAATTTGAAGTATCATTTAAAATGATCAAATTTATGTTCGATAGTTATGATCGATCGAGATCAAAGTTAATATATATTATTTTTCCTAAATAGAAAAATAATTAATATAAATAGATAAGTGGATTGTGAAATATTAAAGTTGAATTAAATAAATAAAATACAAATTAAAAAATAAAAATCAAATGTTATGATTAATGAGGAATATCAGCCTATTAATCATAGAGTAACTTTTATCTGTTGAGTGACGGCCCTTCCACTTGGCACCATCGGATCATTATGGCCGACTTTCGTCGTTGCTCGACGGGTGGGTCTTGCAATCAAGCTCCCTTCTGCATTTTCACTTGAGGGCCAATCTTCGTCTGGCCCGAGGAATACTTTGCACGCCTCCGTTACTTTTTGGGAGACCTACGCCCCATAGAAACTGGGCTAGGTGAACTTGACTTCGGGGAATGAGAGTGTAATACTTTGAAAGAGGATGAGAGGCATCTCAGAAGGACTAAGGCCCTTGTTGGCTACTTTGCTTTTGGTTCTTTCACTTCACTTTGAAAAAAGTGAATCTGGAAGTTCTATCGCTCCCTGAGCTAATTGCAGCAGATGAAATAATTGCGGGTTCCTAACAATTAAGTTCAAGAATATAATGTTGAGTATAATATATTATACATAATTGAGACCAATAAGAATACACTTCAAATAGATGATGGAAATTACAAATAAAATATCATAGCTTACTTGTGGCTATATCTCTATCCACGCCTTTTCTACGTGGTTTCACCCACACCATAACATGTAGAGCATTATATACCGCAATATTTTTCAACTAGACTGTTATCTTTATTCTACAAAGAAGCTGTCTATATTACCTTATATGATCATTGTTGGGAACCCTTCACAAAATTTAGTTTTGATGATGTTCTTTCGAAACACACTTAGATTTATTTGATGTTCTGCTTGTTAGACTTAGCCTGCTCAACATGTAATAGATCACTATGTTATAAAGTGAACATGATAGAGAGCAAGTCTATCCTTATTTAGACCAGGTTAGCTGATGACTAAAATGTAAAGGATTAAAATACTTTAAGTATTATGTCCTATAGAAAAGTCAACTGGCTAGTTAGTTGTAATACCCTTAAATTTTAATTAGTACTTAATTGCTAATTAGAAATTTAATAAGGCTTTGCATCCTTAAGAAATAAAAATAAAAAAATTTAAAATTTAAAGGTATTTAGTTGTAATTAGTGAAGATAAGTGATCTAAGTGTGACTTAAGCATGATTTAGAAAATGCTAGCATATTATGGAGAGAATTCTCTAATTTTCTAGAATATGGTAGAAGTGATGAATAATCATCCTAATTAAATTAATTCTAAATAAAATTAATTATTGCTTATATAAAGATCTATCATGGTTACTATTCATGATAAACACAAAATTTTCTCTTCTCCTCCTCCCCCAAATTTTCAAAAATTACCTCATTTCCTACACTAAAAATTTTTCTTGTCCTAAGATCATTAGTGTGATTTCAAGCTATATCAAGTCATAAAGCTTAATTAGTTGAAGGTAAATGGTTATCTTCTATCATGCTTATGTGTTTTAATTTTGATAAATTATGATTTTGAAGCATGATGAAAGAAGATTGGAGACTTGAAAGTATTAGTGAAGTTTCTTGTTGTTTTATGATTAAATCATGCATAAAGTGGAAAGTATGTAGAAATAGGATGAAATAGATGAAGATATGACCTTAGAGTTTGAGTTTAAATTTATGTTAATAATTGTGATGCTATGCTTAAATTAAGTTTATATTTATGTAATTAAGCATATTTAAACATAAGGTTAGAAAGAAATTTGATGAAAATCAAAATATGAATGTTGGTGTAATTTTCGAAAATTAGGGATAAAAGATCTATGAAGATTTTATTTTATTTTTCTAATTAACTTGATATATGATCTTTGTAAAGCATAATAAGTGATATATAAATTATTTAGATTTTTCCAAGCTCATATGTAAAAGTTGGGAAGAGTTAGTTTGTGCATTCATATGATATGTAGTGTTTAAGGTATAATATGCTTAATCTTCCTTAAATATTAGGAAGAGAAATTGAAGATCATGTAGTAAAATACGTTGTTGAATGATGATATGTTGGAACATAAAGAAGTGGCGTAGTAACATAGATATGATAAGTGATTAATATAGTACAAAAATAGAAGGATGCAATAGCTGAAGAACTTATAGTTATATTAGTTGATAACCAAATAAATTATAAGAAGAAGAATGAAATTACGAATTGATGATTTCATAGAAATGAGTATGGTTTTCTTATTCTTAATTGTATTTTATTAATGTAAGGTCCAGCTGAGAAGGGAAAAGAAGTAAAGAAAGAGGGAGACGAAGCCCTGGATTATATAGATTAAATCATTCAGGTGGGCTTTCGAACTAAAGAATTAATTGTGTTGATATGTTGTTATGTTTAAAAAGGTTTGACTTGCCTGTTTTGAGCATGTTGCATTTTACCTATCTACAAGAGAATTACGATATCGGCCTTATGCCGGACGAGTTGCCGGTAAAGGTTTGTGTACACATTGGATAGTGAGTCAGCGAGCGGGTTGGCCGGTCAGAGTGTTTGAGAGGGAGGCCTACCTCTCAACACATGCGTGTAGATATGGTATTACAGATATGAGATAATTTTCTGCAGACACATGACATGCATATTCAGTTTTATTTTATTTGAGTATGAAAGATATGTTTAAAGAAGCGTATGCAGGTTATTTCTTAAAAGTCTTGTGTATGCTAAAGTTGGCAAGTCAACAATATATCTCTAAGAGCAAGTTTTAAATATTTTCGGCATGTGTCCACTGAGTGCTTTATGTACTCATGCCCTGCATGTATTTCTAAACGTGCAGGTTGAGCTGGGAGATGGCAATGGAAATGAACACTGTAGCTTACTTTTGATATGTAAATATTGAGTGAGATTTATGGTCATCTTGTTAAAACCTTGTTGAAAACATAATTTGTAAGCCTGAGTTATATGCCGTAATACATATAGCTCATCCACTCTTCCCTATGCTGAACTTTGTTTCCTTTTTGTTGTTAACCTGAATGTTTGGTACAATTATGTCTTGCTAGCTTATATAATCCTTATTGGTATTTTCCTTTATGAATCATCATCTTTAGCCACTTAACCATATTGTCGGTGTTTTGTTTTGGTGAATTGAAACCTGAGTTCATAACTTATCTGAATTTATTTTCGCCAGAAACAGGGCAGCGTGTTGGAATCCCTTTTTCGTTATTCTCATCTATCCGAATTCTTTCAAAATTGGTACCATTTTAAAGATATTCTCGATACCTTTCTAACGGTTCCTTCGGATATCAATTCGGAGTCCAGATGAGCAAGTTATGATCCTTTAAAGTTAGGGTGTCAAATCTTCCCTGAGGATTCCTGCGAAAATTTCGATTCAATTTATCCCTGAGATTCAATTTCATTTCTAAGAGTTTCTTTATTAACCGAGTCATGGTCTAATTACTTAACTAAGATATGGTTAAGAAATTGGGCTGTGACATTAGTCTTCTGGATCATCGAAGCAGACCAGCTCAACTGAAAGCAAGCAGATCACCTGATGAAGGTCACTCAATCTAGTCAAAAGAAGATTTCACCCAGTTATTGGCACCATCTTTTGGAGCAACTTTGGACCAGACCACCTCACTAGAAAGTGAACTTGATCTGTTTGACCAGACTAGCCTAGAAGAGTGAACCTGTCCATTACAGATCACTAAGATAGAGACTTTGTTAAAACTCTAGATAAACAATATGTCATCTGGTATTTAACCTAGTCATCTGGTATGCAAAGCGTCATCCAAATGTACTTAGAATGAATCTTATCCTTATGCCACGTCATCAGATTTCACGAAGATGGAAAGTCAATCAAATCAAAAATCAAGAAGGAAGGTGAATCATTCGAAACTCGAAGAAAGGAAAGATATTGATCAACCTACCTGCTTTCCATAATTAATCAAGGGATTTAGTCAACCATTCCTACAAGGCAAGAGGATCAAATCAAGGATTCATATCTTTGATTGACAATAAACATCTATTTTACGCCAATCAATCCCAACGGTTAGAATTTCAAATTCTACACCTATAAAAGCTTGGAACAAAAATCTGGAAGAGTATTGACTAATCAACTGACGAACTCTCAAACTGAAACTCTTCCAAGAAATCTACTCTATCATTGAAGCATTCTACGAGAAGATTTCACAATCCAGATCGTGTTCAAGCCGTTCGTGATCGAAATCACACCAACCTCGATTCAAGTCTGTCTTATTGAGAAGAAGAAGGAAGATATCTTCACTAGCTAGTAGTTTTCTAGTGGATTAACGTGAAGGTACCTTGTAGCAGATTTATCTACAAGTTGTAAGGGACACGTTCGTGCACAAGTTTCTTTCTAGTTTTGACTGGAACTTGTGACTCGTTCTCATCGAGTATAAAGAAGAGAGTATCCTAAGTAGTGAATATCCGATCTAGTTTAATTGGAACGTGGACATAGGAGGTTTCCCGAACCACGTAAACCAACTGTGTTCTTTACTTTACGCATTTTTCAGTTGTTTATTCACTAATCCAACACTCGCATTCAAACGTACATTGATTTAACCAATCTCTTAATATATTTGGCTAAGTGTATCAAAGTTTACCAAACCTTACTCTTTCGTGACCAACAATCATTGATCCACCACAAAGTCTATGATTGTAAAAAAGAGAATTATTGGAAATATAATAATTGACGGAAAATAAATCACTAACCAATGATGAAAATTTATTATCATTAAAATGGATTTTAATGATATTAACAACTAAGTATTTTTTTGATGATGATTTTAATGATATTAACAACTAAGTATTTTTTTGGATGATGATTTTCGAAACAGCACTTAGTTAACTCAAGATCTTTAAAACCAAATTGTTAATATAATCTTTTAAGGAACAACTTGACCATAAAAGGAACAAATCGTCAGTTCTACGATATGTATTATTCTTATAGAGCTATCCTGGATATATTGATCACTATATCAACGAGTATGTGTTCACTGTAAACAGCTAGCTACATTATTTAGGAACATATCTTTGGTATAACGATCTATTCCCAAGCTTGCAGCTAGCTGTCCTTCCTACTTGTTATGGTTTTGAGTATTCATTTTTTTCAAGAATAGATTTTATCAGATCAACATTGAAAAATGGAGTTTGTAGTCTCAAACTCACTTTATAGGAACGATTTGTATTTTCTAGAATATGTAGAACAGTTACAAATGTAAAAGAACAGGTAGTTAGAAAAACCACCTGTCCTATAATACTAGTTGTTCTCTAGTATATGATCTATGAAGACTTGAACCATCTCGAAGTAAACGTTCATAGAACAAACAAATCGTTTATCTTGTTTCTCGTAGCCCGCTGTTACAACAGCAGATTGTCTTCTAAATGATTTGTCCTTAATCCAGATTGTTGCATGGATCAAGATGGACTTAAGAATGAAGAAGAATAATCAAAGTATTAATTTGGTATCAAACTTATTAATACTTGATGGACAGCTCGATGGACTAATCATAGGAAACGATCTGTTAGAAGAATTCAAGCTAGTTGTCCCTCAAATTAAATACGGTGGACTGCCGACATACTTAAATTTATCATAAGTCAACCACTCAGTGTGCTGTCACATCAAAGGAGATATTTTAATGAATAAAGTATAAGGATATCATATTAATTTTATGATGAATCATTCTAGGTATGGCAAAACAATGGGAAATCACGTGATTGGTAGTTACTTCAAGCAATACAGGCGACGCGTGCTTCTACAAATGTACCATGCATTTAGTGCAAAGTAGAAGGACTCTTCATCTTCTCCAACGGCTAGTTCCAGCAATGGCGACTATAAATACCACCATCACTTCCAGAAATGAGTATGAGATTTCAAACGAAATAAATTGTCATTATTATGCTCAAAAATCTTCAAGCTCTCATCAGTCAAGAACACTCGAACAACTCTGAATTCTCTTGAGTGTTACCACCGCTTGAAGTATGTATATTTTCTGGAAAAACATTTACAAAACCAAAAGTTAGGATCTAGTTTAGATCCAAGAAAAGTGTATTTCTTAGATTGTAACTATCAATCTCTGGAAGAAGAAATGTAATCACAAGACTATATCTAGTAATAAGAAATGAGAGCTTAGTGGATTTTCGATCTAGTTTTTGATCGAGCCGTGGACGTAGGGACAGTTTATCCAGAACCACGTTAACTACTTTTGTTTTTTATTTTCTTATTTACGTTTTTTTTCATCTTCTTCATATCATATTCTAATTGGTTTGCTAAAATCGTGAGTAAAGAAAACTGTTTCCATTTTAACAAGAGCATTAACCACCAACTTCCGCACACAACTTGGCTTAAGTTTAGCTTACAAAGTTATTCTTAATCTCTGTACTTGAGTTATGGAAGGTCAAATAGTTCGAGCTTGTGAGGACTTCTCCATTGCAGGATATGATGACTGGAGCTTCAGAATTGAGATGCGTTTGAGAGCTCAACACATCAAGATGTGGAAACTGGTCCTGTTCCATCTGTTGAGATTGTCGAAAAGGAGAAAAGCATGGACGAATACACATCTGAGGAAAGAAAAGAAGCTGGACTTGATGATTATGTTAAAGGCTTAATCTCAAGTATAGTTAGAGGGCCAAAATCCGACATCTCCAAACTGCAAAGGAGATATGGGAAGTAATTGTTGGTCCCGAAAGAGCAAGGTTTGGTGTATGGGGGGGGGGGAATACACCAAATACAAACTTTTCAGTTTACTTGACTAATTAAATCAGAGAGATGTAAGCTTTCTGAAACACAGATTGCTCAGGATGATAGACCAGATTGATTTTCTAATCGATCTTGTTCTATCCAGGTAAAATCTCTCAAGTGAGTTATACAAGGTAGAGAGTAAGATTAGACTTAAACTCTAACAATGTATGGTGTGCGGAATAATGGTGGACTTAGTCGGTGCTCTTGTTAAGAAAATCTTTAGAAAACTTAATCGAGTATTTAGAGAATAGATTAAAGTATGCAGCTTGAATGAGTATGATAGATGCAGAATAAAAACAACTGAATATAAAATGCAGAATTTAAAAGGCACAGTTATTTTTACGTGGTTCGAGAAACCCCCTACGTTCACGGTCTAATCCAAACTGGATTAGATATCCACTACTAGGATACTCT
>JAPKLX010000700.1:39350-55820 GCA_026898415.1 Leonotis leonurus | reverse complement strand
CAGACTTGAATCGAGGTGTGATTGCGATCACGAACGGTTTGAAGCTTATGTCTGATTTGGAGATAGAATGTTTGAGAATATTTCTGCAGTATAGTGCTTGCATATATTTTCAGACTTTGAAACTTCAAACATATATAGGCTCTGAATTTGAAATTCTAGCCGTTTGTTGATTGACGTGATTTGATTTGTGGATTGTCAATCAATTATATCTCTTCTTTCCTTGTAGAGTTGTTGATTGAATCTTCTATGATTGGTAAGCAGATCATCTGTGATTGCTTTCCTTCTCCATGTCAATCAGTGATTCAATTTCCAAATCTTCAATGGAAAGTTTTAATGCTTTATCGACAGGTTTGGTTCTGCTCTTTCTGGTTTGCTTCTAACCTTCTGGTTGTGTCCTCTCTTGTCTAGTGACTTTCTGGTTGAATATTGACTTAGACATTTTCTGGTTGAGGTACTTTCTGGTAGAGCATACGTTAACCGTTTTCTGGTTGAAGTACTTTCTGGTAGAGCATACGTTAACCACTTTCTGGTTGAAGTACTTTCTGGTAGATCATACGTTAACCACTTTCTGGTTGAAGTACTTTCTGGTAGAGCATACGTTAACCACTTTCTGGTTGAAGCATCTTCCATCTTTCTTGCTGAAGCTTTTCTGGTTCAACTTTCTGTTAAAGTTGACTAGCTTCATTTTCTGTTTGAGACTCTCTGGTTTAGCATTCTTTCTTTGAGACTTGCTGGTTTTGAGATTCTCTGGTTTAGCCTTCTGTCTGTGATGTTTTGCTAGTTTCACTTTCTGATAGAGTTTAACTTGCTGGTTCAACTTTCTTTTAAAGATTGTCTTGCTTCAGCTTTCTGTCTGAGACATATTCCATCTTTCTGGTTGAACTGATTTCAACTATCTGGTCAATAACAATCAACAGAAATGATACAGAACATGAAGAATGCCAAGTGTGTGTATGAGTGAACATCATCAAAACTTAGAATATATTGTGGGGTTCCCAACAAATGAGTTCAAGAGAAATGATGTGTGGTACTTAGTGGATCGACCTCATCATCAAGGTGTGATTGGAGTCAAATGGATATTCAAGAATAAAAGAGATGAAACAGGTGAAGTGGTAAGAAACAAAGCGAGACTAGTTGCCAAGGGATATTGTCAACAAGAAGGAATTGACTTTGATGAAACCTTCGCACCAGTGGCACGACTAGAAGCTATCAGATTGTTTCTTGCTTACGCAGCCTTCCAACACTTCAAAGTATTCCAAATGGATGTAAAATGTGCATTTCTAAATGGCATTCTGGAAGAAGAAGTCTACTTGGAACAACCACCTGGGTTTGAAGTTGAAGATGAAAGCAAGGTGTACAGATTAGCAAAAGCAGTATATGGACTAAAACAAGCTCCTCGAGCTTGGTATGAAACACTGTCCACATTCCTACTCCAATCGGGATTTAAGCGAGGATCAGTAGACAAAATGCTATTCACCATCAAAGTCAAAGATTATATCCTTCTAGTTCAAATTTATGTTGATGATATCATTTTTGGATCCAAATCTGAATTCCTTTGTAACAAATTTAGCAAGTTAATGCAGGACATGTACAAGATGTCAATGATGGGAGAGATGAACTTCTTCTTAGGTTTACAAGTCAAACAATCTGCTGATGGGATACTAATCAATCAAACCAAATATATGAACGATCTCATCACAAAGTTTGGAGTTAAAGATTGCAAACCAGCAAAAATCCCTATGCAAACTAATGGATAGATTGGTCCTGATGTACTTGGGAAAATAACGGATATAAAATAGTATCGTGGTATTATCGGATTACTTTTGTATCTAACTGCAAGTCGACCTGATATTACTTTTGCTGTTGGTGTTTGTGCTAGGTATCAAGCTTGTCCACGTGAATCCCACTTGGAAGCAGCCAAAAGAATTTTGCGATATCTCAAAGGAACAATTGAAATAGGTTTATGGTATCCTTGTGATGATAATTTTGAATTAACTGGCTACTCTGATTCTTATTATGCAGGTTGCAAGCTTGATAGAAAATCCACATCTGGAACTTGTCAATTTCTTGGAAGCAAGCTCATCTCGTGGTTTTCTAAAAAGCAAACTTCGGTTGCAACCTCAACAACAGAAGCAGAGTACATGGCTGCAGGGAGTTGTACAGCACAAATCTTGTGGATAAAGCAACAACTAAAGGACTATGAAATCTACATAGATGGTATTCCAATATTTTGTGATAGCTCCAGCGCAATTGGCATCACACAAAATCCTGTCCTACACACTCGCTGTAAACATGTGGATGTTCGTCATCACTTTATTCGTGATCATGTTGAAAAGAACATAAAGATAGAGAAAATTCACACGGATGTGCAGCGAGCTGATGTTCTCACAAAAGCATTACCCGAAGACAGATTCAAAATGCTTTGTGGAAAACTGGGATTAATAAATCTTGAAATTGGTACAAGTGTTGATAACATCTAGCTGGTGATAAAAAGCTATTTGTTATCACACATTTAATTCTAGCTACTTATTTACTAAGTTTTAATATGCTGATAAATTGTACTTAATCTCAAAACAAAAACAAGCTTGTTTTCTTTGAAAATTAACAGCGAGCTGTTTAGTTAAAAACACTGTGCAGATCGTTCAAAGAAGAAAAACGACCTACTGCCTATCAACAAAAGCAGCAAGCTACATAGTGCATCATAGCTACTAGCTATTACCAACCACGAGAGCAGATCGTTCAAACATAAAACGATCTGCTAGAGCATTAATCAAGGGGGAATCAAGCTCATTTATTTCTACAACTCCTTGATTATTTAATTCTAATGATTGCTTATAAATACTATTAATTTCCAGGTAATTTCGAACGCCTTTGTGTCAGAAAAAGTGACGAATAAAGCACATATCATTTAATGTTGCAGACCTCGATTAGTGTATCGAGACAACGATGTGACTTCCATAAAGGCAAAACTCGATGGCGTATGAACTTCATTCATTTTTGGGCGGCAAATGATTAAACAAGGGAGTAATCTCAACCGTTACTTGTTCTTACTTTTATATGTTCTAATCTGCACCGTTCATTATTTACTTATAAATAGATAAGTGTTTGACTGTTCTTCTCACACTCAAAAATTCCCTCTCACAAACAAAACCTAAACCGCCATTGTTGTGCCCAAGCTCTCATACTAAGCTTTCTGCAACTAAATACGTCTTCAAAATCCTCGAATCATTTTCAAAATGCCTGCTTCCGAAACAAGTTCTTCATCTGCACATTCACCTCCGATTTCCCTACCCGATATGTTTCACATGATAGAGGCGAAGCTAACACCTGAGCCTCGTGCTGTACTCACACATCATGGGTTTCGTACCCTAGATGTGCTGTTTAGCAAAATCAGGGAATGCTCAGGTTAAATTCACTCAAGCACATACTAAGATAGAGATATCATATAAATGTTTGGTGCATATCGTGATCAACTGTGAAAATATGATTATGTGCTTAATCTGTTTAATCTGCATATTTTGTCCCATGGTATTCTACTCGTATAATATGCTTATGGAATTAAGAATGTTTAACTATGTACTTATTTCTGTTTATGCATTTATAGCTTCCACAAATGAAAAGGTGACTGGTTGTATTTGAATATAAGTGCTTAACTGCTAACATCAACAAATAGTTAATCAAACTTCATTTCTTCCTTAGGATTCCACAAGATAATCACCACAGAACCAGACTATTTCCTTCCACGACAGATTGCCTTATTTTATTGCTCGTGGATGGTTGACGATCGGAAAGAATATACTGTCAAAATACCAGTTGGAAAGTCAAAAGAGGACAATATAAGGACCACAGTGATTGAGATGATTCAACAAACATATCACTTGTCCGATGAAGGAGATATCGTGATTGAAGAGGTCTCGGATGACCAGATTCAGAGCGCTCTTGACATAATCCTTGCTCAACCATTCCAATGGACGGGAAAAGCATTTAACCGATCTTTGATGCTACCCAGTTATCGTCTTCTCCTTGATTTCATCCAAAAGGTGTTTCTTGAACATCAAGGCACATGTGACTCGGTAACAGCGGGAAAACTCAAAGTCTTGGCTGCAGTTTTACTTAATCTAAAGGTAAATTGGGCAAGATCACTGTTGAAACTCATCGTCGATGAAGAACAGCAAATCGACATTCGCCAAGACAGCGATGGAAATTCTACCAGATTGAATGTCAAATGACCTCTCCGCCTCTCCACAAAACTAAGCACCATTATTGCTGGATTTTTTCAAAGAGATAAATGGCACAAATCCGTGGAATTCAGCAAGGACCGGATTCTACCAAGGACCCGACACCAGATGGAGATGTCCTTGGGAATTGCATCTCAAATTTTTCTAAAGGTCACAGACGAGAAGATTAAAAAAGAATTGATTCGGGTGGACAATCAAATCCCGAATGGGTGATTCCTACTAAGAAACCAACAATTGGTGAAGGCTTAAGAGAACAAACTGCAAAAGTATTTTTGATTTCTTGACGTACCAGATGCAAGGTAGTATTTTAGAAGCTACGTGCTGACAAAAATGAAAGAAGAAGCAGCTACACTTCAAGTTGATCTTAGCTCTTACTATGAAAAGGAACAAGAGTTGTACAACTTGGCAGTGGATCTGCAGTCGAGTGACTTTGACAAAATATTCAATTTTGATGAAAAATCTACTGAGAAACAACAGCTTGGTGACACATCCACATCATAGCCCGCTGATAAACTTGATAAGGTCGAACCATCTGCTGCTATGGAGGAAGCAGCATCTATTTTGGAACCATCTGCCACACCAACTGCAGAAAAAGCCACTGACGAATTCATTGAAGAAATATTCACACAAGGCACTGCACCAGATGGCTTCCAACTACACAACTTGGAGGAATTACTCTCTACCAACCTTGGTTCTCACATGACAGCAGATCAACTCAACGCACTCATTCACGAAAGAATCAATAATCGATCTGTTGCTCTGGCGAACTTCATATTTTCTGCTACAGAAAGTGCCCTCCACACGGTCGAGAATAATGTCCAGCTCGCTCATTCAAAATTATCCAGCGTGCTCCATAAGGACTTGGACAACGATCGTGAAATTTTTGACAAGTTCAAGGAAGAGACCAACAGCAGGATTGATGCCATTCAAGAGGAGACAAAATCTTTCGAGAACAAAATGAATGAAGCTGGAGCGAAAATGGTCGCAGAAGTGAAAAAGCATGTGGAGCGACAATATGAAGACATGGAGAAAACCACAATTCCAGCTGTGGTTAAAAACTCGCTGCCCACATTGCTCAAAGACATGGAGAAAACCACCATTCCAGCTGTGGTTAAAAACTCTTTCGGGACCAACAATGAGTTATCTGAAAATCCTCCTGACCGGCTCTGCAGCCGGCATAAAGTTAACTCTGGGGCGACAGCCTTTCTAGTCAACTGAGTGAAGCTTTCCGAAAGTGACCAGTACCCTCAGCTGATGAGTGACCTGCCAAATAACATGAGAAACATGGAAAGGAAAGCCACGATGTTTGCAGCTGTTGCTCTCCGTCCAGATGAACCAGGGGATAAGACAAGGAATCAAGAAACAAATGTGAGTACTCCGAGCTCTAGGGAATAAGTGTCTCCAGCGACCTAAGCTACGTGCAATGTTAGTGCTCGTGTGCATGAAGTTTTATGGTTTAGTTTAGGGTTTAGGGTTTAGTGTTTTGTTTAGGTTTTAGGGTTTAAGGGTTTAATTTATGCTTTAGTTTAAGGTTTAGGCTTTAGTTTGTGGTTTAGGGTTATGATTTAAGGTTTATTTTAGGGTTTTGGGTTTAGTTTGTGGTTTAAGATTTAGTTTAGGGTTTATGTTTATGGTTTTGGGTTTATCGTTTAGAGTGTAGATTACAGTTTAGTGTTTTGGATTTAATTTAGGGTTTTGTGCTTAGTGTTTATGGTTTAGGTGTTATGGTTTAGTTTAGGGTTTAGGGTTTAGTGTTTAGATTAGCTTTTACGGTTTAAGGGATTAGCATTTAGGGTTTAGTTTAAGGTTTAGGGTTTAGTTTGTGGTTTAAAGTTTAATTAAAGGTTTAGGGTTTTGGGTTTAGTTTGGGGTTTAAGATTTAGTTTAGGTGTATGATTATGGTGTAGTTTAGGATTTAGTTATTAGTTTAGGTTGTAGTTTATAATTTAGTGTTTAGGATTTAGGATTTAGTTTAGGCTTTAGTGCTTAGTGTTTATGGTTTATGTTTTATGGTTTAGTTTAGAATTTAGGGTTATTATTTAGGGTTTAGGGTTTAACGTTTAGTTAAAGGTTTCAGCTTATGGTTTAGGCTTTAGGTTAAAAGATTTTGGGTATAGTTTAGGGTTTTGGGTTTAGGATCAGGGTTTTGTTTTTGGATTATGGTTTACGATTTATGGTTTAGTTTAAGATTTAAGATTTAGTGTTTAGAATTTATGGTTTAAGGTTTAGGGTTTATTTTAGGGTTTCGGGTTTAGTTTAGGGTTACGGGTTTAGATTTAGTTTAAGGTTTAGTGTTTAGTTTTGAATTTTAAATTTAAGGTTTCGGGTTTAGTTTAGGATTCAGGGTAGGATTTGTGGTTTAAGGTTTGTTTTTGGGTTTAGTTCAACGTTTAGGGTTTAGTTTAGGTTTTAGCGTTTAGTTTTGAGTTTAAAGTTTAATTAAAGGTTTAAGGTTTCGGGTTATGATTTAAGGTTTCATTAGGGTTTAGAGTTTAGTTTAGGGTTTAGTGTAGGAATTAGGATTTAGGTTTTGAGGTTTAGTTTAAGATTTAAGGTTTTGTTTAGGGTGTAGTTTATAATTTAGGGTTTGGGATTTAGGATTATGATTTAAGGTTTTATTTATTATTTAGGTTTTAGAGTTTAAGATTTTAGGTTTTAGGGTTTAGGGTTTTAGGATGTAGGGTTTAAATCTTAGATTAGGGTTTAGGATTTAGTTTAGAGCTTAGGGTTTATGGTTTAGGGTGTAGTTTATAGTTTAGTGTTTTTGATTTAGTTTAGGGTTTATTGCTTAGTGTTTATGGTTTAGATTTTATCTTGGTATCAGAGCCGTGGTTCATACGACCATTGTTTTGTTTTCACAAGGTTAATACCTGCGTGGTCAACTTGAATAGATCTAGAAAATCTTTTCATCATCTGCATATTATCTGTTATGGAATCATCTGTTATCAGGGCATGCGAAGAATTCTCCATCCAAGGTTACAGAGAATGGAGCTTCAGAATCAAGATGTGTCTCAAAGCTCATCACTGCCTAATGTGGAAGGTGATAGAAGAAGGACCTTTGGCTATTACTGAAGAAACCACTCGTATCACTGAGACAGGAGCAGTGAAGGAAACTGTACTGAAAGACCCCAGAAAGTATACTTCTGAAGAAAGAAGAGAAGCAAATCTTGATGATTTTGCTAAAGGAGTTATCTCCAGTACTGTGAAAGGAGTTCATCTGGCCAAGATCCAAGATCTTGATACAGCCAAAGAAATGTGGGAAGCACTAAGAGATCTCAGCCTAGGATCTGAAGCTATGATCGAGAACAAGCTATCCCTGGCATGTAATAAGTTCGATGAATTCAAAATGAAGCCTGGAGAAACTATTGAACAAATGAAGAACAGGTTCACTGAAGTATTACTTGAAGTGTCTGCCTTCAAAAAGGATAAGTACACACAGAGAGAGAAGAATCTCAAGATTCTTAGAGCTTTACCACCAAGCTGGGAAATCTATTCAGCTATGCAACCTCTACGTGCTGATTTCAATGATCTATCTGTTGAAGCACTATTTGATCATCTAGCTGTCCATGAATGTGATATCAGAAGGATACATGGACCAGATCATTCCTCCAGCAAGAAGAATGAAACTACCACTAAGAAGGAGAAAGAGACTGCCTTCAAAGCGAAGTGCAAAACAGATGAATCAACATCATCTACTGCATCAGAAGAAGGAGGATATGATAAGTTACTGAAAGAATTCTCACTGATTGCTAAGAGAATGGACAAGATGGAGGTCAGATCAAGAAAGTATCGAAGGTTCTACAAAGATAACAAAAGTAGATACCAGAAGAATAAAGAAGCAGAACGATCTGATGACAAAACAGAAAGTAGAGGTAATGGTAAAATCACTAATACTACTGACTATACCTGCTATGGCTGTGGAAGAACAGGTCACTTCAAGACAGACTGTCCTGACCTATCCAAAAGTCAGAGAGAAGAACTACGAGCTAAAAGGGACAGAAAGCTAAAAGCTCAACGTAAAGCTATGATAGCAGAAGAAAAAGAAGAAGATGATTCCAGCTCAAGTCATCTATCTGATAGTTCAACAGAAGATGATGAAGCGTTCTTTGCTAAAGAAGAAGAAGACTGGGATGAATGCTTTGCAGGACTAGACAACGGTCTAGATGATGTAGAGGTAAACTCTTGCAACTCTAACTCATCAAATGATATCGACCTGGATCAGGAAATAGAAGACCAAGATGAATATTCATGGGATGAAGTTAATGAAATGTTCAAGAGCTACTCAAATATCAAGAGACTTTTCAGAGAAGTTGTTGAAGAAAATGACAGATTGAAGAAAACTGAAGAGATATTGAGTAAAGCAAACACTAAATTTGTTGCTAACATCAAGAGCAAAGACAGTGAGATTCATTCCTTGAACTCAAAAGTCAAAGATCTTATAAATAGGCACAACATTGCTAAAGAAAAGATCAAGAAAGGAAAAGAAATGATCTACAAGAGTGATGAACGTGCTAAACTGCTAATTAACATGCAGCAAAAGGGCACTTCTGGATTAGGATATCCAGGTCATACAGAAAAGGCAGAAGGCCCAATGAAATTCGTACCAGAAAGAAGTCAGATACCAGATCAAGTAATAAACTTGAAAAACAAGAAGGATCTTCCCCAGAAGATGATGGTTAAACAAGCTGGTAACAGACAATATCATCAAACAAAAAGACATCCTGCCTACTACACAGAATCCAAACAACAGACCAAAAATAATGTCAACAGAACATCACAGAAGAAAACAGAAAGCAAAGGATCAGAGAGATATCATCCTTCTGTTCTTCAATCAAAGTCCTCTGTTGATGAAAATGGGAATATCATCACTAGCTACTTTACTATTCCCAATTTAAAGTTATTCTGGATTCAAAAAGGGATCTTTTCTAATAACCAAGCACCCAGACAATAAAGGGTAGCTAAATCTATTTAATTGCAGGACCAGAAGGCTGCAAGAAGAAGAAAGATTGCAAAAGGATCAATCTGGATAATTGATAGTGGTTGTTCAAAACACATGACATGTGACAAGAACCTACTATCAGACTACATAGAGAAACCAGGACCTCATGTCACTTTTGGATGTAATTCAAAAGGATATACCAGAGGATATGGAAACATAAAAGTAGGCAAGACCACCATTTCAAATGTCTCATATGTTGAAGGTCTCAGCCACAATCTGTTCTCTGTAAGTCAGTTCTGTACAAATGGTAATAAAATTACTTTTGACACTAACAACTGTCTGGTGAAGAACAAGGAAGGAGATGAGATACTCCTTACCGGAATATTGCAGGATAGATTATATATTGTGCAATGGAACAACCAGATAGAAACCTGTCTGGTCACAAAGACAGTGTCAGAAACTAGCTGGCTATGGCATAAAAGATTAAGCCATCTCAACTTCAAATCAATCAATAAGATTGCTCGAGAGAAACTAGTTGAAGGATTGCCAGAACAAGTCTATGACAAAAGCCACATCTGTGAAGCATGTCAAGCTGGAAAGCAAACCAGAACATCTTTTTCAAGCAAATCTGCCCAGAGCTCAACCAGAATACTAGAATTACTACATTTAGACTTATTTGGTCCAGTTAAACCATTAAGCATAAATGGTAGAAAATATACTCTAGTCATCATTGATGATTATTCAAGATTTACTTGGGTAATATTCTTGCATAAGAAGAAAGAAACTCTGGAGAAGCTGCCAAATTTTCTCAACAAGATTACCAAGAAAAAGGGAGTTTCTGTTACCACCATCAGAACAGATCGTGGAACAGAATTTCTAAACCAGAAAGTTGAGGATTACTGCAACCAGATGGGAATTACACATCAGACATCTGCAGCCAGAACACCTCAACAGAATGGGGTAGTTGAAAGAAGAAACAGATCGTTAAAAGAAGCAGCTCGTACTATGCTAAATGCAACCAGATTGCCAAAGAAATTTTGGGCAGAAGCCATCTATACAGCTACACCCAGAACAGATCAGTTGTTACAATCAGACATGGGAAGACACCCTACGAGATATGGAACAACAGAAAACCCAGGATTCATTATTTTCGCTCTTTTGGCTGTCTGTGTTACATTCACAATAATGGGAAATCTCAGTTGAAAACTTTTGATAGCAAAGCTGATCCAGGAATATTCTTAGGATATTCTGATGTTAGCAAAGCTTACAGAGTTTTTAACCAGAGGACTCACATTGTGGAAGTAACACCTCATATTGTTTTTGATGAATCTGTTATTAGTGACAGAGACCTAGATGCTGATCAAACACCAGAACAAGACCAGAACAAAAATCAGAAAGTAATCCAGAACAAGAACCAGAAAGCAAAAGGGATTCTGTTAGAAGATATTCTAATCTGGAATACATCAGAAAAGAATGAGGTTGAAATTCCAACCAGTGCTGAAGCAGTAAGCTTGCAGCAAGGGGGAACAGAACAAACATCCTTATCTACACCAGAAGACAATCAGCCAGAAGGAGAAAATAATCTTAATGAACCAGAACCAGATCAACCAGAAGAATCAAGCAATACAAATGGTTGGAATAATGATCAAGAAGAACCAGAAGATGAAAATCCATTCCAAACTTCTCATCCAGAATTTGAGGACCCAACAAGTGAACCAGAACATGAGATAACAGAAGAGGATATATCTAGCAGAAGGAAATGGATTCAAGAAAATCATCCTTCTGAACAGATTGTTGGGAACCCAACAGATAGAGTAAAAACTAGAAGAATGCATGGAGAAAGTGCACTTCTCAGTTGTTATCTATCACGTGTTGAACCCTCTGACACCTATGAAGCACTTAGAGATGCAGACTGGGTCATAGCTATGCAAGAAGAACTCAATGAATTCAAAAGAAACCAAGTCTGGTATATGGTTGACAGACCAAAACATCAAGGAGTGATAGGTGTAAAATGGGTATTTAAAAACAAACGAGATGAGAATGGAGAAGTAGTCAGAAATAAGGCTAGACTTGTTGCAAAGGGATACAATCAACAGGAGGGTATCGATTTCGATGAAACCTTTGCACCAGTGGCCAGATTGGAAGCAATTAGGCTATTTTTAGCATATGCTGCATACAAGAGATTCAAAGTATACCAGATGGATGTTAAAAGTGCATTCCTTAATGGCATACTTGAAGAAGAAGTGTATGTTGAGCAACCACCTGGTTTTGAAGAAGAAAATCCTGACCAGAGAGTATATAGACTAGCCAAAGCTGTCTATGGGTTGAAACAGGCACCCAGAGCGTGGTATGAAACATTATCAACATTCCTACTGGAATCAGGCTTCAGAAGAGGTTCTGTTGACAAGACACTGTTTGTCATCAAAGTCAAAGAACACATTCTGTTGGTTCAGATATATGTTGATGACATAATCTTTGGATCACAATCTCCCTATCTGTGTGACAAATTTGGAGAACTAATGAAGAACAAATATCAAATGTCCATGATGGGTGAGATGAATTTCTTTTTAGGTCTGCAGGTAAAACAATTACCAGATGGTATCTTTGTTAATCAAGCAAAGTACATCAATGATCTGCTAGTCAAATTTGGAATGAAAGACAGCAGAGAAGTTAAAATTCCAATGCAATCAAGTGGAAAGATAGATCCAGACCCAGAAGGAAAACCAGCAAACATTACACAATATAGAGGAATTATTGGCTCTCTGCTATATCTCACAGCAAGCCGTCCAGACATCACCTATGCAGTTGGAGTTTGCGCCAGATATCAAGCCAATCCTAAAGAATCACACATGGAAGCTGCCAAAAAGATACTTAGATATCTTAAAGGAACAGCTAACATTGGCCTCTGGTATCCACAAGATGATAATTTTGAGCTTACAGGCTATTCTGATTCAGATTATGCAGGATGCAAACTGGACAGAAAGTCAACCTCTGGAACGTGTCAATTTCTTGGAAACAAGTTGATATCTTGGTTTTCAAAGAAACAGACATCTGTTGCTACATCAACCACAGAAGCAGAATATATGGCTGCTGGAAGCTGTTGTGCACAGATACTATGGTTGAAACAGCAACTAAGAGATTATGAGATTGATGTAAAGGAGATACCTATATTCTGTGACAGCTCGAGTGCTATAGCTATAACACAGAATCCAGTACTCCACACAAGATGCAAACATGTCGATGTAAGACATCATTTTATCAGAGATCATGTAGAGAGAAAGCACATCAAGATTGAGAAGATTCATACAGACATCCAACGTGCTGATATCTTAACTAAACCACTACCAGAAGAAAGATTTAAGATGTTGTGTGGAAAACTTGGACTACTCAGTCTAGATGAAGATTACCAGAAGGCTACCAGATAGCCATGACCAGAAGGCTACCAGATAGCCACGACCAGAAGGCTACCAGATAGCCATGACCAGAAAGCTACCAGAAAGATAATTACAAGAATGACAGAAAGCTCAGTTGAAATAAAATACACGTGACATAACTTTCTCAATAAATTGACGAAAAAGCCATGTGAAAATTATTTCTTAAATGCTAAGTCAAGGGGGAACCTTTAAGGAAATTGAAGCGTCAAGATAAAAGACGTCACTCTCCTAGGTTACAGGACTGTAAAAAATACTTTTACCCTAGATTTAATAAATCTTCTATTTTCGCCATGATTAGCACAACCTCGGGAACTGGGATCGAGGAAATCCCTGCAAGAAACAGGAAAAAGGAAAGTTGCCAAAAGTAAGAGATACGCACACGCTCGCATATAGACCCTAGGATCTAGAGCGTCCATCTCACGCAAGGAAAGGCGGCAAAACAAATCTTGAAGCGGGAAAAATCTAAAAAGGGAGAAAATCTTCTCAACTCTTCGAATTTCTTTTCTCTCAAATTTTTTTTTATATATATGTGCGATATCTTCTCTAAACTGTTCACCTTCACTTTATCGCACTAAGCACTTCTCAAATTCTAAGCACTTAGGCTTTTCAAAACTCTCTGCAACTCTTCTCAAAAACTCCTTTGCGTTTGACTATGGCACCTCAAACTTCACTCTTTCTGCAACACGTAGCTGAGGTTCAGAAATTTCTCTCACCTGAACCGTACGCTGTACTTGAAACCCATGGCTTTCGAAAGCTTGATGAAATTTTTGCCATGGTTTCACGCTGCAAAGGTTTTCAATTTATTTCCTTCTTTTATATATCTGAAGTTCATTGCATATTCTGTGATTCCTTGTCCTATGAACTGCTATTATCACTGTTCCTGTGTGTATACTTATGCTTGTTCATATGAACTGATAAATGTGTATATATTTGTGTGAATGTTCTTTTAATATAAGGTTTCTGCAACATCGTCACCTCACATCCCAAGATGTTTCTGGGAAAGCAAGTAGCCTCCTTCTATCTAACATGGCAAAATGACAAGCACGGCTTTGAAGCCAATGTATTAATGCCAATTGGTGACAGAACAAGCAAGACACCATATAATGTGATTGAAATGATCAATCAAACTTACAGGCTAAAAGACGAAGGTCTAGCCTTGGAAGATATCACAATGGAGCAATTACAGGAGGCTATTGAGATCATGTTGGTGATACCTATCTCTTATACTGGACGGATGTTCCAAAGATCTCTACTTCAACCAGGATTCAAGCTACTCTTAGAAGTGGTTCAGAGGATTTTTCTCAACCACAGTGGCACTTATGATCAAGTCACACCTGAGAAATTCAGAATTCTCACAGCGGTTGTTCTCAACCTTCGAGTCAACTGGAGCAGAATCCTTTTTGAGCTGATGGCTAAAGAAGCAAAGCTGGTGACATACTCAAAGGATAGCAAGGGCAAAGGCACTTCGGCGGAAGTTAGGAGGAATTTGCGTCATTCCACCAAGATAAGTCTGATGATTGAGCGATTCTTCACCCAGAAAGCCTGGGAAGATGCAGTAGAATTCAACACTGGTCATTCTATTCCCAAGGACCAGCACCAGCTGGAAATGTCGTTGGGACTCGCTCCTCAGTTCTACAACAAGATTCCTGATGAAGTGCACCGTGTTGCTGCACTAGAAATGGGTAGTTCCAACCCTTCTTGGATGCCACCTACTAAAGGTGTGGAGAAGAAGAAGGAGAAGGTGGTGAAGGAGAAGGCAGCCAGAAAGCGAGGCAGTTCTGTGGAAACAGAGACTTCTGCCTCCCTGCCAAAACAGAAGAAGAGAAGACTTCAGAAAGTACAAGAATCATCACCACCACCAGCTGCAACAGAAGAACAATCTGATAGGCCAGAACATGAAGCAGAAACTACACCAGCAGTAACAGAACAAACAGAAACTCCAACAGCAGAACATACAGAGGAGATGCAACCAGAAACAAGCCAGAAAGACTTCTCTCCCGCCAGAACAGCTACACCTTCTCCACCTCGGATGGAAAGGATCAGCGAAGATGATGAGGAAGGATCATCTGCTGATGAAGCCGAAGAAAGGAAACAGCAAGCAGAAAGTGTTATCAACTTGCTGGAAAATGAAGCTAAACACTCTGTGCTTCAAGAATTTCCTGGAATTCACTTGCTCCCAGAAAGCTTAGGAGCTGCAACTCGCGTCAAATTTTACTTGCTGGTCAAGGACAGCGAGTATTATATATTTGATGCATTGCTTCAACTCAAAACAATCGATGACTTAAAGAAGGAAGAAGCAACACTGCTGAGTCTACTACAAGTCTCCACCGTCCAAGACATTCGAACAGAATACAAACAGCTCATCTCTGGCATCATGAAACAAGAAGCAGAGAGCTTGAACATTAATCTGGAAACAACACCTTCTGCAGCTCAAGAGGCATCTCCAACAGAACACCAATCATCACCAGCAGCAGCACAAACTCATAAGCAGCCTACGAAGAAACCACCTGTCATCGACCTTGATCTAAGTGATGACGAACCAGTGGGCCAGCACGTTGGCGGGGAGCCCAGCAATGAAATTTATACCCATGGCGCTGCACAGAAGTTGAAGAAACACGTCAACTTCTATACCATGGAAGAACTCTTGGAAAGAGAACCCAAGACTTTCAACAACTACCAGCTGGACAACCTGATTACACTGAGAGTTGAAGACTGTCTGACAGCAACCTGCAACACACTGCAAGAGAAAGCCACCCAGATACTCACTGATTTCAACCAACATCAGAAAGAGTATGTCAACGACATGGATGAAGATATCCGAAGAAAAATTCGCACAGTAAGGAAGGAGCTTGACAAGAAAATCGATGATGATAGATCAGCCAATGAAGCCGAACAAGCCAAAATCAACCTACGCCTGACTGGAATTGATGAAAAAGCTGAACAAGCCACTTCCTTGCTCACTGATTTGCTGGCCAAACAAGATGAAACAATCAGTGCAGCTGTTGACAAGAAAGGAACTGCACTCGCTGCTCAACTCAAGGAAGACACAGACCTGTCCATCCACTCCCATCTAGCTCTTTTTGAAAAAGAGAAATTTGTGGAGCTGATGCGGAAAAACCAGGTCGATGTCTTAAATGACCTTCTGTATCCAACTCCAGAAGAATTTGACTCCCAGAGCAATCGCCTAACTGCTGTAGAAGAGCTTCAGGAGACATATGACAAAACTCTGTCTACCATGAACAGCAGGTTAGAGAAGAAAGTTGATGCCTCTGATCAGACAATCAACCATCTGCTTGGTTTTAAAGAAGATGCTGAGGCAAAGATGGAGAAGATGAATGAGGAGATTACCTCTTTACGTACACTCATCAATACCCTCTTTGATGATGTCAAAAAGGGGGAAATATCAGGAAGCAAAAGCACAAAAGGAAAAAGCAGCAGCAAGACCTTGGGAACAGAGGAGGTGGATGTTGCGACAGAAGAAGTGGAAACTGCAACAGAAACACCAACTCCAACACAAACAAGACCCACTACTCCTCCAAGACCAGATCCCACTCTGATTGGAACAGAACCCGCAGAATCAGCACAGCCAGCATCTCAGCCTCAGATCCCAGACAAAGGCAAGAAACCAATTGATGAAGGGGATCAGATTGCTGAGCTGCTGCTATTTGGGGTCAGTATGGACCAAGCCTGTGACCCTGTCTTCAGAGCACAGTTCTATAAAGACCAGGCTGAGAGAGAGAGAAAGATTGCTGCACAAGAAGCCAAAGAAAAATCCTTTCAAACTCCTTTCTCCTCTCCTTCCTCTACAGAACTGTAATACCCCGCTCTTTGTTAGAACTATCTCGTAGTAGATAATTCG
>JAPKLX010000700.1:23971-34942 GCA_026898415.1 Leonotis leonurus | reverse complement strand
AGACAGAAAGCTAAACCAGCAAGTCTTAGACAGAAAGCTAAACCAGCAAGTCTTAGACAGAAAGCTTCAAACAGAAAGATGAAGCAAGTCTCAGACAGAAAGCTAAACCAGCAAGTCTTAGACAGAAAGCTAAACGAGCAAGTCTTAGACAGAAAGTTGAACCACCAAATCTCGAACAGAAAGTTGGAGCAAATCAACTTTAACAGAAAGTTGTTCAATCAGAAAGTACTTAACCTGTGTTCAACCAGAAAGTACTTAAACTGTGTTCAATCAGAAAGTACTTAACCTGTGTTCAACCAGAAAGTACTTAACCTGTGTTCAACCAGAAAGTACTTAACCTGTGTCCAACCAGAAAGTACTTAACCAGTTTTCAACCAGAAAGGCATTAGAACCAGAAAGGGAGTAACCAGAAGGTTCCAAAACAGAAAGAGTTGAACCAAACCTGTCAATGATGGTAACAGATCACTAGAGCTATCAAAACCACCAGATGACAATGCCATTCTCATCATATCCCTTACCACGTCAATATTAAAGTCCATCCATAAAAGAATGGAAAGAGAATCACTGATTGACACGAAGAAGGAAAGTAATCACAGTTGATCTGCTTTCCATTCATAGAAGATTCAGTCAACGGCTCTACAAGGGAAGAAGAGATATGATGAATAAACACTGATTGGAAACCCAAAATCAAATCACGCCAATCAACAAACGGCTAGAATTTCAAATTCAGAGCCTATATATGATTGAAGTTTTAAAGTCTGAAGAGTGCAGGCGCTAGATTACAGAAATATTCTCAAGCAATTCCTTCTCACTCAGACAAAGTTTCAAACCATTCGTGATCACAATCACACCTCGATTCAAGTCTGTCTTATCGAGAGAAGAAGGAGATCTTTGCTAGCTAGTAGTTTTCTAGTGGATTAACGTGAAGAAATCCTGTTTTATAGTAGTTTTCTGTAAGTTGTAAAGGGACACGACCCTTATTCGTGCATAAGTTTCAATCTGCTTTGTAATTGAAACTTGTGGCTCGTTCTCAGCGAGTATAAATAAGAGAGTATCCTAGTAGTGGATATCTAATCCAGTTTGGATTAGACCGTGGACGTAGGGGGTTTCCCGAACCACGTAAAAATAACTGTGTTATTAACGTTCTGCATTTATATTCCAGTTGTTTTATTCACTATCTGTTATATTCAATCAATCTGCACTCTTAATCAATCTCCTAAATACTCGATTAAGTTTTCTAAAGATTTTCTTAACAAGAGCACCGACTAAGTCCACCATTATTCCGCACACGATACACAGTTGGAGTTTAAGCTTAATCTTACTCTCTGCTTTGTATATCTCACTTGAGAGACTTTACTTGGACAGAACAGATCGATTAGAAAATCAATCTGTTCTATCATCTTAAGCAATCTGTAATTCAGAAAGCTTACATCTCTCTGATTAAATTAGTCAAGTTAACTGAAAAAGTCTGCATTTGGTGTATTCCCCCCCCCCCCCATACACCAAACCTTGCTCTTTCGGGACCAAGAAGTGGTATCAGAGCAGTGGTTCAAACTGACCATTGTTTTGTTTCACAAGGTTAATACCTGCGTGGTCTACTTGAATAGATCTAGAAAATCTTTTTCATCATTTGCATCCTATCTGTCATTATGGAATCATCTGTTATCAGGGCATGTGAAGAATTCTCTATCCAAGGATACAGAGAGTGGAGTTTCAGAATCAAGATGTGCCTCAAAGCTCATCACTGCTTGATGTGGAAAGTAATTGAGGAAGGACCTCTAGCCATTACTGAAGAAACTACCCGTATTACTGAGACAGGAGTAGTTAAAGAATCTGTATTGAAAGATCCCAGAAAGTACACCTCACAAGAAAGAAGAGAAGCAAATCTAGATGATTTTGCTAAAGGAGTTATCTCCAGTACTGTGAAAGGAATCCATCTGACTAAGATCCAAGATCTTGACACAGCCAAAGAGATGTGGGAAGCTCTAAGGGATCTCAGCCTAGGCTCTGAAGCGATGATTGAGAATAAGTTATCTCTGGCATGCAACAAGTTTGATGAATTCAAAATGAAAACTGGAGAAACCATCGAGCAGATGAAGAACAGATTCATTGAAGTACTGCTTGAAGTTTTTGCCTTCAAAAAGAATAAGTACACACAGAGAGAGAAGAATCTCAAGATTCTTAGAGCTCTACCACCAAGCTGGGAAATTTATTCAGCTATGCAACCTCTACGTGCTGATTTTAATGACCTATCTGTAGAAGCACTATTTGATCATCTAGCTGTCCATGAATGTGACATCAGAAGGATTCACGGACCAGATCATTCCTCCAGCAGGAAAAGCGAAAATAATTCAAAGAAGGAGAAAGAGACTGCCTTCAAAGCGAAGTGCAAAATAGATGAATCAACATCATCTGCCACTCCAGAAGAAGGAGGATATGATAAGTTACTTAAAGAATTCACAATGATTGCAAAGAGAATGGACAAGATGGAAGTCAGATCAAGAAAGTATCGAAGGTTCTACAAAGGTAACAAGAGTAGATACCAGAAGAACAAAGAAGCAGAACGATCTGATGACAAAACAGAAAGTAGAGGTAATGGTAAAATCACTAATCCTACTGACTATACTTGTTATGGTTGTGGGAGAACAGGTCATTTCAAAACCGATTGCCCAGACTTATCTAAAAGTCAAAGAGAAGAACTACGAGCTAAGAGGGACAGAAAACTAAAAGCTCAACGTAAAGCCATGATAGCAGAAGAAGAAGATTCTAGCTCAAGTCATCTATCTGATAGTTCAACAGAAGATGATGAAGCATTCTTTGCCAAAGAAGAAGAAGACTGGGATGAATGCTATGCAGGACTAGACAACGGTCTAGATGATGTAGAGGTAAATTCCTGCAACTCTAACTCTTCAAATAATACTGATCTGGAACAGGAAATAGAAGATCAAGATGAATATTCTTGGGATGAAGTCAATGACATGTTCAAAAGCTACTCGAGCATCAAGAGATTATTCAAAGAAGTAGTTGAAGAGAATGAAAAGATGAAGAAAACATAACAGATATTGAGTACTGCTAACACACAGTTCGTTGTTCAAATTGCTGATCTGGAAGAACAGATTAAAGGAAAAGACAATGAGATTCATTCGTTAAACTCTAAAGTCAAAGATCTCATTACAAGGAACAATGTTGCTGAAGAGAAGATAAAGAAAGGAAAGGAAATGGTATACAAGAGTGATGAACGTGCCAAGCTGCTAATCAACCTTCAACAACAAGGTAAATCTGGACTAGGATATCCAGGTCACTCAGAGAAATCCTCTAGCACCATGAAGTTCGTACCAGAAAGGAAACAGATTCCAGATCAGGTGATAAACCTTAAAAACAAGAAAGAACAACCTCAGAGGATGATGGTGAAACAGACTAGCAACAGACAGTACCATCAAACAAAAGAACAACCAGCAGGTTACACAGAAACCGAAAGGGTTCACAAAAGGAATGTCAACAGGACATTACCCAACAAGAATGTCAACAAGACAGCACCCTACTAATAAAGGATTGAAGAATGATGGAATAAAAAGATATCATCCATCTATATTTCATTCTGTGTCAAAAGTTGATAATAATGGAAACATTATTACTTGTTATAGTGCTGTCCCCAACCCAAAAATGTTCTGGATTCGAAAGGGAACATTTGCTAATAACCAAGCACCCAAATATTGAAGGGTAGCTAAGTGTATTTAATTGCAGGATCAGAAGACTGCAAGAAGATACAAGGTAGCAAAAGGAGTAATCTGGATCATAGATAGTGGCTGTTCAAAACACATGACATGTGACAAGAACCTATTATCAGACTACATAGAGAAACCAGGACCTCAGGTCACTTTTGGATGTAATTCAAAAGGATATACCAGAGGATATGGAAACATAAAAGTTGGCAAGACCACCATCACAAATGTATCATATGTTGAGGGTCTTAGCCACAATCTGTTCTCTGTAAGTCAGTTCTGTGCCAATGGTAATCAAATCGTTTTTTATGCTAACAATTGTCTTGTTAAGAACAAGGAAGGAGATGAGATACTCCTTACCGGGAAACTACAGGATAGATTATACATTGTGCAATGGGACAACCAGATTGAGACATGTTTGGTCACTAAAACAGTATCAGAAACTAGTTGGCTGTGGCATAAACGACTAAGCCATCTCAATTTCAAGACAATCAATAAGATTGCACGAGAGAAACTAGTTAAAGGATTACCAGATCAAATATATGACAAGAATCACATCTGTGAAGCATGTCAAGCTGGAAAACAAACCAGATCATCATTCTCCAGCAAATCTGCTCAGTCCTCTACCAGAATTCTAGAGTTACTACATTTAGACTTATTTGGTCCAGTTAAACCATTAAGTATAAATGGTAGAAAATACACTCTGGTCATCATTGATGATTACTCAAGATTCACATGGGTAATCTTCTTATATAAGAAGAAAGAGACATTGGAAAAGCTGCCAAACTTCATCAACAAAATTACCAAGAAAAAGGAAATCTCTGTTACTACCATCAGAACAGATCGTGATACAGAATTCCTAAACCAGAAGATTGAGAATTACTGCAACCAGATGGGAATTACACATCAGACATCTGCAGCCAGAACACCTCAACAGAATGGGATAGTTGAAAGAAGAAACAGATCGTTAAAAGAAGCAGCTCGCACTATGCTTAATGCAACCAGATTACCTAAGAAATTTTGGGCAGAAGCAATCTCTACAGCTTGCTACACTCAGAATAGAGCTGTAGTTACCATAAGACATGGGAAGACACCATACGAAGTCTGGAACAACAGAAAGCCCAGAATACATTACTTCCGTACTTTTGGTTGTTTATGTTACATCCATAATAATGGGAAATCACAGTTGAAAACCTTTGACAGTAAAGCTGACCCTGGAATATTCTTAGGATATTCTGATGTTAGTAGAGCTTATAGGGTTTACAACAAGAAGACTCATATTGTGGAAGTAACACCTCATATTGTCTTTGATGAATCTTCAGTCATTGACAGAAAGTTGAGTGATGATCATACACAAAGCCAGAACAAAGGAAAGAAACCAGAAGGAATTCTGTTAGAAGATATTCTAATCTGGAACACAACCGATGATAATAATGTTAATGCTCCATCTAATGCTGAAGAAATAAGCTCACAGCAAGGGGGAACAGAACACATCATTCTGGACCTTGACAGATCAAGAATTCAACCAGAAGGCAATCAACCAGAAGAAGGAGATAACATTGAACAAAATCACGATCAACGAGAAGAATCAAGAGATACAAATGATTGGAACAATAATCAAGAAATTGAAGAACCAGAAGTGGACAATCCTTTTCAAACATCTCATCTAGAATTTGAGGACCCAACAAATGAACCAGAACCTGAGATATCAGAAGAAGAAATGACTAGCAGGAGGAGATGGATACAAGACAATCACCCTCCTGAACAGATTGTTGGGAACCCAGGTGATAGAGTAAGAACCAGAAGAATGCATGGAGAAAGCGCACTTCTTAGTTGCTACCTATCACGTGTTGAACCCTCTGATACTTATGAAGCACTCAAAGATGCAGACTGGGTTATTGCTATGCAAGAAGAACTCAATGAGTTCAAAAGAAACCAAGTCTGGTATATGGTAGACAGACCAAAACATCAGGGAGTAATAGGTGTCAAATGGGTATTCAAGAATAAGCGAGATGAAAGTGGAGAAGTAGTCAGAAACAAAGCTAGACTTGTAGCAAAGGGATACAGTCAACAGGAAGCAATCAGATTATTTCTTGCATATGCAGCATACAAAAGATTCAAAGTGTACCAGATGGATGTTAAAAGTGCATTCCTGAATGGTATACTCGAAGAAGAAGTATATGTTGAACAACCACCTGATTTTGAAGAAGGAAATCCTGACCAGAAAGTATATAGATTAGCCAAAGCTGTCTATGGTTTGAAACAAGCACCAAGAGCATGGTATGAGACGTTATCAACCTTTCTGCTGGAATCAGGTTTCAAGAGAGGTTCTGTTGACAAAACACTATTTTTCATTAAAGTCAAAGAACATATCCTTCTGGTGCAGATATATGTAGATGACATAATCTTTGGATATCAATCTTCTCATTTATGTGATAAATTTGCTGAACTAATGAAGAACAAATATCAAATGTCCATGATGGGCGAGATGAATTTCTTCTTAGGTCTGCAGGTAAAACAGTTACCAGATGGAATCTTTGTAAATCAAGCAAAGTACATTAACGATCTAGTCAACAAGTTTGGAGTTAAAGACAGCAAGCCAGCCAAGATTCCAATGCAATCAAATGGAAAAATAGACCCAGATCCAGAAGGCAAACCAGCACCTATAACAAAATATAGAGGCATAATTGGCTCACTATTATACCTTACTGCAAGTCGACCAGATATTACGTTTGCAGTAGGAGTGTGTGCTAGATATCAAGCTAATCCCAAAGAATCACATATGGAAGCTGTCAAAAAGATACTTAGATACCTTAAAGGAACAATTCATGTTGGTCTCTGGTATCCGCATGACGACAACTTTGAATTAACAGGCTATTCTGATTCAGATTATGCAGGATGCAAACTGGACAGAAAGTCTACCTCTGGCACATGTCAGTTTCTAGGAAACAAGTTGATATCTTGGTTTTCAAAGAAACAGACATCTGTTGCCACGTCAACAATAGAAGCAGAATATATGGCTGCTGGAAGCTGTTGTGCACAAATCTTATGGTTGAAACAGCAACTAAGAGATTACGAGATTGAAGTAAAAGAGATACCAATATTCTGTGACAGCTCAAGTGCAATAGCTATAACACAAAATCCAGTACTTCATACAAGGTGCAAACACGTTGATGTGAGACATCATTTTATTAGAGATCATATGGAGAGAAAGCACATCCAGATCGAGAAGATTCATACAGATATCCAACGTGCTGATATTTTGACTAAAGCTCTGCCAGAAGAAAGATTTAAGATGCTGTGTGGAAAGCTTGGATTACTAAGTCTGGATGATAGAACAACAGAAGGTTAACAGAATGTTAACAACAGAAGGTTAGCAGAATGTTACCAGAAGGTTAACAGCAGAAGGTTACCAGAAGGTTAACAGCAGAAGGTTACCAGAAACGTTAACAACAGAATGTTACCAGAAGGTTAACAGCAGAAGGTTACCAGAAACGTTAACAACAGAATGTTACCAGAAGGTTAACAGCAGAAGGTTACCAGAAACGCTAACAACAGAATGCTGTCAAGAATTACAGAATGTCAAAAAGAAAATAATAGTTTCACGTGTAATAATTCACTCACATAAGAGTATCACGTGGAAATTATTTCTTAATTACTAAGTCAAGGGGGAACTTTTGAGGAAATTGAAGCGACCGAGATAAAAGATGTCACTTCCCATAATCAATCTACAAGATTACAGTCTGAAAAGTTATTTCTTTTCCTAGATTGTCTAAATCTTCTATTTTTGTCATGATTGGCATATCTTTGGGAACTGGAATCGAGAAAATCCTTGCAAGAACAAGAAAAAGGAATGTTGCAGTGGAAAGGAAGATATTCACACGCTTGCCTACAACCCTAGGATCTAGCGCGTATATCACACGCAACGAAAGGCGGCAAACCAATCAACTGAAGCGGGAAAACCTAAAAAGGGAGAAAATTTATCCAACCCTTCAATTACTTACCACCTTAATATTTACTATTAGTTACAGTGTTATATATACGCGATATCTCACTAGACTGTTCACCTTCACTTTCTTTGCACTGAGCACTACTATCTCTAAGCACTTAAGGAATTCCCAACTCTTTTTCTGCAAATCTCTCTCAAAACATTTTACGTTTGATTATGGCACCCCAAACTTCTTTGTTTCTTCAACACGTGACCGAGGTTCAGAGGTTTCTCTCACCTGAACCATATGCTGTGTTCAATACTCACGGATTTCGAAAACTTGAAGAAATTTTTGCCATTGTTACTCGCTGCAAAGGTTTTGAGTTTATATATCTGCATCTTGGTTTGATTATTGCTCTTTTATGAACTGCCTATATCTTGTCCTTTGCTCCAATTAACTGCTTAGATGTGGGCATTTATACTGATTCATATAAACTGATGAATATGCATATATCTGCTCTGTACGTTCTTATGATATTAGGGTTCTGTAATATTGTCACCTCTCACCCCAACACATTCTTGGCAAAACAAGTGGCTTCATTCTACCTGACATGGCAGAATGATAAACATGGCTATGAAGCAAATGTGTTGATGCCAATCGGTGATAGAACTAGCAAAACGCCATACAATGTCATTGAGATGATCAACCAGACGTATCGGTTGAAAGATGAAGGTTTAACATTAGAAGATATCACACCTGCGCAACTGCAAGAAGCAGTGGAAATAGTAATGGTGATACCGATCAAATACACTGGCAGAATGTTTCAGCGTGCTTTACTCCAACCGGGTTTCAAGTTACTGCTTGAATTGATTCAGAGAATCTTTCTCAATCATAGCGGCTCATATGATCAAGTGACTCCAGAGAAGTTCCAAATTCTCACAGCAGTTGTTCTCAATCTTCGAGTCAACTGGAGTAGAATTCTGTTTGATTTAATGGCAAAAGAAGCAAAACTGGTCACATACACCAAGGATAGCAGAGGCAGAGGAACTTCAGTGGAAGTTAGAAGAAATCTACGACACTCCACCAAGATCAGTCTGATGGTGGAACGATTTTTTAAGCAAAAAGTCTGGGATGATGCTGTGGAATTCAACATCAGTCTTTCCATACCCAAAGACCAACATCAACTGGAGATGTCTCTGGGACTCTCACCACAATTTTTCAACAAGATACCTGATGAGGTGCACCGGGTCGCAGCCTTGGAAATGGGCAGATCTAACCCTACATGGATACCACCTACTAAAGGTGTTGAAAAGAAGAAGGAGAAAGTTACCAAGGAGAGAGTGGTAAAAGAAAAGACAGCACGTAAACGAGGTAGTTCTGTTGAGACAGAAACCTCTTCTTCACAGCCCAAACAGAAGAAACGCAGACTGCAGAAAGTTCAAGAGCCATCACCACCACCAGCTGCCACAGCAGAACAATCGGATATGCCAGAACACACACAAACAGAACAAGACGAAGAAGCACAACAGGCAGCAACAGAACCAATAGAAACTCCAACAGCAGAAGTAGCCCCTAAGTCAAGCTCCCATCCTTATCAAGAAAAAGATTTCTCTCCAGCCAGAACACCAACACCCTCACCGAGCAGAATGGAGAGAATCAGCGAGGATGACGAGGAAGGAGAATCCGCAGATGAAGCAGAAGCAAGGAAACAACAAGCAGAGAGTGTCATCAATCTGCTGGAAAATGAGGCCGACCATTCTGTCATGAAAGAGTTTCCTGGAATCAACATGCTTCCAGAGAGCTTGGGAGCAGCAAGACGCGTCAAATTTTACTTGCTGGTCAAGGACAGCGAGTACTATGTATTTGATGCACTGCTCCAGCTCAAAACCATTGATGAACTAAAGAAGGAAGAAGCAACGCTGCTGAGTCTACTTCAAGTCACCACCATCCAAGAAATCAGAACAGAATACAAACAACTCATCTCTGGCCTTATGAAACAAGAGGCAGAGATTTTGAAGATTGATCTGCCACCAACACATCCTGAAACCCAGATGGAAGAAACAGCACCAACAGAACAACCATCACAACCAGAGCAGGAAGCAGAGCAGTCCAAGAAGCCTACCAAGAAAACACCAATCATCGACCTTGACTCAGGTGATGATGAACCGGTTGGACAGCACATTGGCGGGGAGCCAAGCAATGAAATCTATACACATGGTGCTGCACAGAAGCTGAAGAAACACGTCAACTTCTACACCATGGAAGAACTTTTGGAACGAGAGCCCAACACCTTCAATAATTTTCAACTGGACAATCTGATCACTCTGCGAGTTGAAGATCACATGACTGATGTATGCAACTCAATTCAAGAAAAAGCAACCCAGATTCTTTCTGACTTCAATCAACATCAGAAAGACTACGTAAATGACATGGATCGTGACATCAGAGGCAAGCTCAGAACAATCAGGAAGGAGTTGGACAAAAAGATAGATGATGACCGCCTCCAAAATGAAGCAGAACAGGCAAAGATCAAGCTTCGTCTCAACAGCATGGAAGAGAAGTCAGAAAAGACAACATCTCTGGTAGCTGATCTGTTAGCAAAACAACAAGAAACCATTGCTGCTGCTATAGCACAGAAAGGCACTCAACTTGCTGCTCAGTTAAAAGAAGATACTGATTTATCCATCCATTCTCAATTTGCCAAATTTGAAAATGAAAAATTTGTGGAGCTGATGCAAAAACATCAAGTGGATGTGTTAAATAATCTTCTTTACCCGACCCCAGAAGAATTTGAAGTTCAGAGCAACCGCATTACTGCTGTGGAAGAACTGCAAGAGACATATGACAAGACTCTGTCCACGATGAACAGCAGGCTCGAGCAGAAACTAAATGCAACTGACCAGACAGTCAATCTGTTGCTCGGGTACAAGGCTGACGCTGAAGAAAGAATGGAGAAGATGTCAGAGGAAATTACCTCGCTTCGTGCACTCATCCAGACTCTTTTTGATGATGCCGAAAAGGGGGAAATCCCGAGTGAAAAAGGCAGCAAAGGAGGCAAGAGTATTGCTATAACAGAGAAGGAACCCGAACAAGCAAGTACTGGAACAGAAACACCTGTATTTTCAATGGAGAAACCAAAGGAAAGACCTACCACTCCTCTAAGGCCAGATCTTACTCTGCTCGGACCAGAAACAGCCCAACCAACATCTCAAACTCCCTTGGACAGACGCAAGAAACCAGTAGATGAGGGAGATCAAATTGCCGAACTGTTGTTGTTCGGTGTGAGCATGGATCAAGCATGTGATCCAGTGTTCAGAGCG
>JAPKLX010000700.1:0-15199 GCA_026898415.1 Leonotis leonurus | reverse complement strand
TTTGGTGTATTCCGCCCCCCCCCCCCCCATACACCAAACCTTGCTCTTTCGGGACCAACAGTGAGACTGAACCACAACATCCACCGGGATCCTCCCCAATAACAACCTCCAAAGTAAAACAGACACATTCGTCACCAGACAAGAGTTCCAGATCTCACCGAAAAGAGGACGGGTCGGAAGCCGCCGCCGAACATGCTCCAAAGCAGAGGTCAGGGAGAACTCGCCATGTCTGGAAAGGCTTCATCTCATAACATCCTCACCCCCCACAAGAATCGGCGTATCACCCAGAGTATCAATCACAGAGACAGGCAAACCACAAGAAGCATGCAAAGCAGATAAAGCATCCATATCCCACACAGAGTCATGCCAGAAATCACACACTCGATCTCATCTCATAGTAACTCTTGGGGGTTTGCATGTCTTCATACATGTAAACTTAGATATTGATCCAATTTCTGATGCAAACACTCAGATTTATTTTGATATCGATTATCCAGTTCCGACTTTCAGGTTATGGATTATTCTCTTTTGAAGCACTTATCAGATATTCCTGCTCGTGTTAGTTTCATTTCTTTCCTGTTTCTATATTATCTTCCCTAGTCACAATTTTTCCCGACTTTATTATCCATAGTGTAGGTGGGTAGGAACAGGTTTAGTTTAGGGTTTAAGATTTTAGGGTTTATGGTTAAGGGTAAGTGGTTAGTGTAGGATTTAGGGTTTAAGGTTTAGTTTAAGATTTAGGGTTTTATTTATGGTGTAATTTATAGTTTAGGGTTTAATTTGGGATTTAGAGTTTAATTAAAGTTTTTGGGTTTAGGATTATGATTTAATATTTAGCTTATGATTTAGGGTTTAGGGTTATAGGTTCGGGTTTAGTGTAGGAATTAGGATTTAGGGTTTATGATTTAGTTTAGGTTTTATGGTGTAGTTTAGGGTTTAAGGTTTACTTTAGGTTTTAGGGTTTAGTTCAAGGTTTTGGGTTTAGGATTTAGGGTTTAGTTTAGGATTTAGGGTTTAGGATTTAGTTATTAGTGTTTATGGTTTAGGTTTTATGGTTTAGTTTAGGGTTTAACGTTTAGTTAAAGGTTTAGGGTTATGGTTTAGGCTTTAGGGTATCAAGTTTTGGGTATAGTTTAGGATTTTGGGTTTAGGATTCAGGGTTTAATTCGTGGATTATGGTTTAGGATTTACGGTTTAGTTTAGGATTTAGGATTTTGGGTTTAGAATTTATGGTTTAAGGTTTATGGTATATGGTATATGGTATAGTTTCGGGTTAAGGGTTTAGGTTTAGTTAGGGGTTTAATGTTTAGTTTAGGGTTTAGGGTTTAGTTTAGAATTTTAAATTTAAGATTTAGGGTTTAGTTTAGGATTTAGGGTTTATGGTTTAGGATTTAGAGTTTAGTGTTTTTTTTTAGGGTTTAGTGTTTAGTTTATGTTTTAGTGTTTTGGATTTAGGATTTAAGATTTAGTTTAAAGTTTAGGGTTTAGTTTGTGGTTCAGAGTTCTAGTATAAGGTTTAAGGTTTAGCTTAGGTTTTTGCGTTTAGTTCAAGGTTTAGGGTTTATGATTTAATTAAAGGTTTAGGGTTTAGGCTTATGATTTAAGATTTAGTTCAAGGTTTAGGGTTTAGGATTTAGGGTTTAAGATTTTAAGGTTTATGGTTAAGGTTTAGGGTTTAGTGAAGGATTTAGGATTACGGGTTTAAGGTTTAGTTTATGATTTAGGGTTTAGTTTAAGGTGTAGTTTATAGTTTAGGGTTAATGATTTAGTTTAGTGTTTAATTTGGGGATTAGAGTTTAATTAAAGGTTTAGGGTTTAGGGTTATGATTAAAGGTTTAGTTTAGGGTTAAGAGTTTAGTTTAGGGTTTAAAATTTTAGGGTTTAGGGTTTATTTTAAGGTTTTGGGTTCCAGTTTAGGGTTTACTTTAGGTTTTAGGATTTAGTTCAAACTTTTTAGTTTATGATTTAGAGTTTAGTTTAGGGTTTACAGTTTAGTTTGGTTATTAGAGTTTTATGGTTTGGGGTTTTATGGTTTAGTTTAGTTTAGGGTTTACAGTTTAGTTTGGATTTATTTTAGTGTTTAGTGCTAAGTATTTATGGTTTAGGTTTTATGGTTTAGTTTAGAATTTAGAATTTAGTGTTTAGTTTTTTTTTTAGGGTTTAAGATTTGGGGTTTAGAGTTTAAGGTTTAGGATTTTAGGTTTAGTTTGTTGTTTAGAGTTTAATTTAAGGTTTAGGGTTTAGGATTATGATTTAAGGTTTAGTTTAAGATTTAGGGCTTAGTTTAGGGTTTAGGGTTTAGGGTTTTAGGATTTAGGTTTTAGTGTAGGATTTAGAATTTAGGGTTTAGTTTAGGGTTTAGGGTTTTAGGATTAGTGTTTAGATTATAGTTTAGGGTTTAGGTTTTATGGTTTAGTTTAAGGTTTAGGTTTTAGTGTTTAGTTTAGATTTTAGGATTTAAGATTTGCAGTTTAGGCTTTAGGGTTTAGTTTAAGGTTTAAGGTTTAATTTGTGGTTTAGAGTTTAATTAAAAGTGTATGGTTATGATTTAAGGTTTAGTTTAGGGTTTAAGATTTTAGGATTTAAGGTTTTGTTTTTTTTTTTTTTTTTGGATTTAAGGTTTTGTTAAAGTTTTTGGGTTTAGAATTTAGGGTTTAGTTTAAGGTTTATTGTTTAGTTTGGCGTTTAGAGTTTAATTAAGACTTAGTGTTTAGAATTATGATTTAAGGTTTAATATATGATTGAGGGTTTAGTTTAGGGTTTTAGGTTTTTGGGTTATGGTTTAGGGTTAAGTGTAGGATTTAGGATTTAGGGTTTAGTTTAGGGTTTAAATTATAATTTAGGGTTTAGTATTTAGTTTAAGGTTTAAGGTTTATCGTTTAGGGTGTAGTTTATAGTTTAGTGTTTTGGATTTACATTAGGGTTTAGTGCTAAGTTTTTATGGTTTAGGTTTTATAGTTTCGTTTAGAATTTAGAATTTAGTGTTTAGTTTTTGTGTTAGGGTTTACGATTTGGGGTTTAGAGTTTAAGGTTTAGGATTTTAGGTTTAGTTTAAGGATTAGGGTTTAGTTTGTTGTTTAGAGTTTAATTAAAGGTTTAAGGTTTAGGATTATGATTTAAGGTTTATTTTAGGGTTTGAGATTGGGGTTTAAGATTTAGTTTAGGATTTATGGTTATGGTATAGGGTTTAGTTAATGATTTAAAATTTAGGGTTTAAAGTTAAGTTTAGGATTTAGTGTTTAGTTTTGGGTGTAGTTTATAGTATAGGGTTTAGGATTTAGTTTAGGATTTAGTGTTTAACGTTTAGGGTGTAGTTTATAGTTTAGGTTTAGGATTTAGTTTAGAGTTTAGTGCTTAGTGTTTATTGTTTAGTTTAGTGATTAGGGTTATAATTTAGGGTTTAAGGTTTATCTTTTAGTTAAAGGTTTAGGTTTATGGTTTAGGCTTTATTATATAAGGTTTTTGGTATAGTTTAGGGTTTTGGGTTTAGGATTCAGGGTTTAGTTTGTGAGATATGGTTTAGGATTTACGTTTTAGTTTAGTATTTAAGATTTAGAATTTATAGTTTAGGGTTTAAGGTATATGGTATAGTTTTTTTTTTTTTTTTTTTTTTTTTAAAGAAAACACCCCGGAGGGTGGGGAGTTAGGCAGACTCCCAACCTGTATATAAAAACTCAAAGAGGAATGTCAATACATGATGTTGGGCCCAAAAGTGACCCACCATCCAAATCAGAAAAAACATATAAACAAAGGAAGGATACAACCAAGGCCCAAACACGCGGGCATCAAACATCAAAAAAAGAAACTGAAATAAAGACCAAAAACAAAAGCATGGAGAACTATCTAAAGCGGAATCTGAAGTTAGGATAACCATGCTGGTCCATCCTAACTAGAGCTACAAGGTATCTCGGGGCAGTAAGCCGATCATAAATCACCAAGCCTGGGGTCTGGGTCCCCCGCCGGGCCAAGAAGTCCGCAGCTCGATTCCCCTCTCTATGAATGTGTGAGAAGCGAAACTCAAGCTGCTAAAGAATGAGTCTGATCTCCGTCACAGTATGACGCAAGTGAGCTGCTCCAAATCTCCCTGAGGTGAGAAGCGAGAGAACAGCAGCAACATCCATCTCTATCCAAACGTGTCTGGAGAAGTCCCTAGCAAGTCTGAGCTCGTGAAGCAAAGCTAAAAGCTCCGCCTCAAAGCTCGAACTAGCTGTCAGTGGCGTGCTGAACGCAGCAAGCAAGGCACCTGTGTGATCACGAACCAAGCCTCCACCCGCCGCCATATGCGTGCTCCTGTCGAACGATCCATCCGTATCCAGCTTCACCCACTGCGCCTCCGGCGGGTGCCAGAGTACCATGAGTGATCGGAGCACCCTCCTGACTAGTTCGATAGCCGGCATGAAGTCAACTCTGGGGCGATAGCCTCTCCAGTCAGCCGAATGCAGCTTTCCGGAAGTGACCAGAACCCGCAGCTAGTGAGTAACCTGCCAAATAACGTGAGAAACATGGAAAGGAAAGCCACGATGCTTGCAGCCGTTCCTCTCCATCCAAATAAACCAAGTGATGAGGCAAGGGATAAGAAAACTGATATGTGTGCTCCGTGCTCGGGGAAACAAGTGTCTCCAGCGACCTAAACTACGTGCAATGTCGGTGCTCGTGTGCGTGTGAGTGTGCGCAATAGGGAACCATGAGGCAAAATGAGCCCATATAGATCTCGCCGACTCACTAGACACAAACACATGCATGAGTGACTCAACATGAGGAGACCGACAACACAAGCATCTGGAAGCCAAGGAGATAGAGCGAGACTGAACCACAACATCCACCAGGATCCTCCCCAACAACAACCTCCAAAGAAAAACAGACACATTCGGCACCAGACAAGAGTTCTAGATATCACCGAAAAGAGGACGGGTCGGAAGCCGCTGCCGAAGGTGCTCCCAACCAGAGGTCAGGGAGAACTCGCCATGTCTGGAAAGGCTCCATCTCATGACATCCTCACCCCCCACAAGAATCGGCGTAGCACCCAAAGTATCAATCACAGAGACAGGCAAACCACAAGAAGCATGCAAAGCAGATAAAGCATCCATATTCCACACAGAGTCATGCCAGAAATCACACACTCGGGGATGAGCGGGATGACTCTCGGTCACGCGAAGCTCGGACAGGGGACGATCCCCATACCAAACATCATCCCAAAAGTCTACCCCACCATCTCCGAGAGACCAACGAATAAAAGCATGCGCAGCAATACAAGAACGTAAAAGACGACGCCAGATACTACTATTATGCACAGAATAGGCAACACGCAAAGGGGAGGTACCACGACAGTACTTCGCCCACAAATACCTGGACCAGAGGGAATCCCGAGTCTGAAAGCGCCACCAGAGCTTGTAGTTGAAAGCCAACACAAGGTCCGACAGACATCGTATACCAAGGCCACCTCCTCTCTGGGCAGACAAATCTGCTTCCAACTGACCCAGTGCATCTTCCTCTGCTCCCCGATGGAGCCCCAGAAAAACCTAGCCATGATCTGCTCGAGCTCCTGAAGAACCACCCCATAAGGCTCCATAACCTGAAGGATGTGGAGAGGGATGGTCGAAAGCGTACTCCTGATCAACGCCAGGCGGCCACCAAAAGTGATATGTCTATGGGACCAACTGTGAATACGGTCGCTCATCCTCTGCCGGAGTCTCAAGAACATGAATGACTTCATGTTCCCCTTATAAATGGGGACACCCAAGTACGTGAAAGGGAAGGAACCACGCTGAAAACCCCCCACCTGCAAAATACCACGGGCCCACATATCATGACGCTCGCTGAGAAAGAAGCTGCTCTTCTCCATATTCACCTTCTGACCGGAAACCGCAGCATACTCCTCAAGGCAATCCATACGTCTCCTCATAGTAGGTCTGCTCGCCTTAGTGAAGATAATAATATCGTCAGCATAAGACAAGTGCGAGATAGGAAAACCTTGGCACCTCGTGTGGAACATCATGCTGTGCCGGGACAAGATCAGTCTGTCAAGAGACTGGGAGAGAAAGTCAGCCGCCAGAACAAACAACGACGGCGAAATAGGGTCACCCTGTCTGAGGCCTCTAGAAGAAGGGAAGAAGCCCGCAGGGGCTCCATTCACCAACACGGTGAACCAGCAGTGCTGCACGCATCTCTGACTAAAGCCCAACCACCTCGGCGAGAAACCCATCCGCTCGAGAACTCTGAGAAGAAAAGGCCACTGAACTCTGTCGTACGCCTTAGCCATGTCCAGCTTCAACGCAACATTCCGGGCCCCTGACTTCTCTTGTAAGTCATGAATCAGCTCCTGAGCAAGAAGCACATTGTCGCTCAGCAACCGACCCTGAACAAAGCCACTCTGATTCGGCGCAACCACAAGGGGAATAAGAGGCGCCAGCCGAGAAGTCAATATCTTGGAGATGATCTTGTTGGTGACATTGCAAAGGCTGATAGGACGATAATCCGCCCAAGTCACCGGAGCCGACTTCTTCGGGATCAAGACGATCGAAGTAGCCGTAAAGCTCCTCGGCATGGGCGTGCCAGCAAAGAAATCCTCCACCGCAGCAATCACATCTGCACCAACAATATCCCAACAGCTCTGAAAGAAAAGAGACGAGAAACCATCCGGCCCAGAAGTGCTGTCCCCACTGATACCAAAAACTGCCTCTCTGATCTCAGTAGCATCCGGCGTCCCACACAGAGCCTCCAAGTCCACTGACGGCGGCAGCTGCTGTAGGCAATCAAGGTCGGGGTCCATCAGCTCAGGGATATCCGACGTGAGAAGATGCTGAAAGAACCGAGCAGCAGACTCCCGAATATCAGAATCCTCCGTATAGACCTGCTCACCATCACGAATAGAGTGTATCTGGGACCGAACTCTCTTCTGTCTCACCCAGCCCTGAAAGAACTTAGTGTTGCGCTCCCCCTCCGAAACCCAACGAATGGCGGCCTTCTGTCGCCAGAAGTTCTCCTCCATCCTGGTCCTCAGAGCGTACTCCGCCACACATCTGTTCAGCTCAGAGCGAGTCAGAGGAGTAGGAGATGCGTCATAAGAAGTTTGTGCCTGAAGCACCGCTTCCTCAGCAGCTCTAATCCGATCGAAGATATGTCCGAAAATCTCCCTATTCCACCCCTTGAGAAACTACTTCGTGCGCTGCAACTTGAACTGTAGGTTGAGCATCCCCCGAAAGCCAGTCGACGGCTCCCAGATACGAGCCACCTCCGAATGAAAATTATGATGCCGGACCCACATGTTCTGGAAACAAAACGAAGCACGGTGAACCACTGCCGAAAACTGACATCTCACCAGCAACGGACCATGATCAGACTGAATACGGGGAAGATGAGTGACCCGGGTGGTCGTAAAGACGGAAGTCCAGTGCTCACCCAGCAGGATCCGATCCAATCTCTCACGCAAACCAGCCCTCTCCCAAGTGAAGACCGGACCGTCGAAACCAGGATCACACAACTGACAGTCGGAAATGGCATCCAAAAAATCAGTCATCTCCTCATGACGGTGCACGACACTCCCCTTCCGCTCATCCTCAGACAGAAAAATGTTGAAGTCACCACCAACCAGCCACGGGTGACCCTCAACAGCAACAGAAACATCCCTCAGCTTCTCCCACAGAGCATATCTCCCCTCCCTGCTGCACTTGGCGTACACCACCAAAAGAAACAGAGGGCGAGAGAAAATCGCCGCAGACAGGCGAACGTGGAGCAGCTGAGCCGAATTATACATCACCTCAACCTGAACATCCCGATGAGAGAAGATCCAAATCTTACCACTGGCGTTCGAAGCCCTGAAAGTCATCCCAAACCGCTTCCCGAAAAAATCGGGCTGAGGAGAGGTCTGGGGCTCGAGCACCGCCGCTAAAGAGAGATGATATTGAGCAATCAGATTCTTGAAATGACGCTGGGATCCTGGTTTAGCGATCCCCTGCGCATTCCAAATCAGGAAGTTTGCTGACATGGGGGACTAGTCAACAATCACTGAGGCGAAATGCCTCCCTCCCGTCAATCGACTGCCAGCCCCTGGAGAACCACGGGACCTGGCAGGAGTGTCAGTGAACGCACGAGGGTCCGAAGAAGTACTAGCCCGCATCTCACCCACAATCCTCACACTGTGCGCCGGTCCGTCAACAACCGTATCGATGGAGCCCTACTCAACATCCGCAGCACCAGCAGTATCGAGGACGCTGTACTGATTCCCTGTCCTCACCTGTGGCTCGACTCTGGAGCCCCTCCTCTGACGACGTCCCGAGACAACAACCCACTCAGTGTCTGAGACCTGAGGGAAAGCTCTGTGCTGTCCGGTCTGCTCTCCTGGGGAGACCGAAGTCCGTCTATTGCCCAGATGGGCACGTCTAGCTGAGTGGCCTCTGCTACGCCGCCTCGACATGCGCCGGCGAGTAGTGCGACGTGCCTCCGCAATCTGCGGCGGCACCTGCTGTCGCTGGTGCTCCGTGGCTCCCCCAGATATAGGTGGATCTGAAGCACTCTCATGGGGTCGGGGATCCTGAGAGTCCGCTCTGGGGACCTGCTCCGCTACTCCAGCGGTCTGTGGAACATGCGCAGAAGTCACACCTCGTCTATGAAAGTCCTTCCTCTCCGGCCTCTGCTTCCTCCCAAAGGCGTAGCAAGACTCCTACGTGTGGCCGACGTGTCTGCAGTAGGAACAGTAGTGGGGGATTCTACCCCACACAACTCGCTGGGTAATCAGAGTACCCGCAAGATCAAGGAAAATCTCAGTCGGAGGTGGCTGAGTGATGTCAATCTCTATGCATAACCTAGCATACGATAGTCTAGACCGTGTGGCAGTGTCAAGGTCAACCTGTATAGGGGTACCAAGAAGACTACTAATAGCAAATAACGCACTCATATCATACAGATGGACAGGCAAAGCAGGCAGATTACACCATATAGCAACAATGGGAGTCTCAAAAGCAGGATTAAAATCAGGGGTCCACTTAAAGACACGCATGGGATGACGCTCTATATACCACATAGGAGAAGAATCCGCATTAGAAGCTGAAGTATGAACTGGAGTATGTTGGTCCCGAGAGAGCAAGGTTTGGTGTATGGGGGGGGGGGGGGGGAAAACACCAAATACTAACTTTTCAGTTTTACTTGACAGTTTAGATAGAGAGGTTAAGCTTTCTCGCTATGAGATTGCCAGAGGTGACAGACCAGATCGATCACCAGATCGATATCAATCTGTCCAGATAATACTCTCGTGAATAACACTTAAAAGCAAATCAAGAGTGATCTTGAAGTTCAGTAAGTGTTGCGTGTGCGGAATATGGTGGGTTGAGTTGGTTGCTCTTTTAATGAAAACCTTAAGGACTTAATCAGATCGTTTAAGAAGATTATTTGAGAATGCAGATTATAGGATAGTGCAGGCGTTAGAATAATAAACAACTGAAACATAAAGATGCAAGAAAGTAAATGGCACAGTTGTTTAACGTGGTTCGGGAAATCCCTACGTCCACGATCTGGTCAAAACTAGACCAGATTATCCAATACTAGGATGCTCTGCTTCTTTATACTCGTGGAGAACGAGTCACAAGTATCAATCAAAACTAGAGAGATACTTATGCACGAATAAGGGTCGTGTCCCTTTACAACTTACAGAAAACTACTGTAAACAGGATCTTCACGTTAATCCACTAGAAAACTACTAGCTAGCAAAGATCTCCTTCTTCTTCTCGATAAGATAGACTTGAATCGAGGTTTGGTTGGTGTGATTACGATCACGAACAGTTTGAAGCTTTGGTCCGACGAGAGATAGATTGCTCGAGAATGATTTTTCAATGTAGCGCGTCTCTTCTATATATTTTATTTTCTTCAGACCATGCTCCAAATATATATAGGCATTGAATTAAATATTCTAGCCGTTTGTTGATTGGTGTGAGATTGATGTTTGATTGCCAATCAATGATATTCACCATATCTCTTCTTTCCTTGTAGAATTGTTGACTGAATCTTCTATGTATGGAAAGCAGATCGATAGTGATTTCTTTCCTTCTTCATGTCAATCAGTGATTCTCCTTCCAATTCTTAATGGATGGGCTTTAATACTGACGTGGCAAATGTCATCTGCTGGTTTAGATAGCTCTATCGATCTGTTGCCACTTCTGTCTGGTTGGTTCAACTCTTCCTGGTTTGAACAACTTTCTGTTTCAACTTTCTGTTAAAGTTAACTTGCTGGTTGAGATTTTCTGCTTCAACTCTCTGTCAAAGTTAACTTTCTGGTTGACCCCTTTCTGTTTCAACACCATTCTGGTTGAACACCATTCTGGTTGAACACCTTTCTGGTTGAACACCTTTCTGGTTGAACACCTTTCTGGTTTGAACAACTTTCTGGTTCAACTTTCTGTTAAAGTTGATATACTTCAACTTTCTGTTTGAGACTCTCTGGTTCAACTTTCTGTTAAAGTTAACTTGCTGGTTTCAGCTTTCTGGTTTAGCGTTCTGTCTGTGTCTTGCTGGCTTGAGATTCTCTGGTTTAGCCTTCTGCTTTGAGACTTGCTGGTTTAACTTTCTGTATAAGACATCTTCCTTCTTTCTGGTTGAATTGGTTTCGACTATCTGGTTGAACATTTGCTGGACACTTTCTGGTTGAAGTGCTTTTCTGTTGATGTCTAGCTGCTGGAGTTTATAAACAGCTAGTTGTCCATCGATCTGCTATTGATCTTCTATCGATCTGTCCTCGTTAAGAATGCTTGCATATATAATATTATGCATATATATAATATGGTTTCGCATCATCAAAACATATAAATAATGATTTCCACAATCATCAAAAAGGTTCCCAACAATTTCCCCCTTTTTGATGATGTCGAAACCATCACAATAAGATCACACACGTTTATGTGCAGATGCTGAAACCACTTACCTTATTACCTGGACACGATCTGGACATGAGCTAAGCTGTTATGCTGCATCCTTAACCATCTGATTCCCCCTTAATGATAAAACTCTCTTGGCCTAGATACTTTCAATATCCATTTTCCCCCTTTTCGGCATTATCAAAAAGGTAATCAAAAAGGTTCCATCGTTTGAAGTTCAGCTTGATATCTCCTTCTCGGCATGTAATCTGTCCAGCATGCTCTTCAGCAGTGACCTGTTTTCTGAGAGTTTCCAACTTCGGATTCTGATTTTCTAATGAATAGACTTTTCCAAAGCGAAACGGCGAGACGGACAAGACGCATCGCCTCGCCATGCGCTGTAGGCTTCTGGAGCCAAATTCCATCGTCTGCTAGCTCAATTTGCAATTCTTTGATGAAAAATCATTGATCTGTGATTTTCGAACATTGAATTTGATAAACCATTCCCCCTAGTTGATATGACCTTCTTCAATATATATTAGGGTGCAATGGTGGTCAGTTAGCTCATCCTTCATATGGACAGCTAGCTGTTGAAGTCTTGTGAGCACTCCCTGTTGTAGTAAGTTGTTGAGCACTCGCTGTTGAAGTCTTGTGAGCACTCCCTGTTGTGACCACTCGCTGTTTAGCAAAATCTGAGTCTAGCTGTTTCCTTTAAACAGCTCGCTGTTGATAACAAGTTAGTCACTCGCGGTTATATCTCACTGTTAACAAGAAGAGCATTTGCTGTTTAGTGTTTATTCATACACAGCTCGCTGTTTTCTTGGCGTGTGTACAACTCTTTGAGGACTTGCTGTTGAAGTTGTCTAGCTGTAGACTTCATGCAGCTCGCTGCTGTGAGCAGGTGGTCTGTCCAAATGTTGAAATATATATCTTTGCAGTGGACAGCTAGCTGTTGGTTGTCTCCAAAGATGTTTGGGACAGCTAGCTGTTGAAGTTATCTAGCTGTTTGAAGTCCAGCTGTTAAAACACATCTTCTGTTGTGGACAGGTGGATTTCGAAATCTTTGAAGTCAATCTGTTCTGCACAGCTCGCTGCTGTGAACAGTTTTCTGTTCCTTTGATGTAAACAGCTCACTGTTCTTTGATGTAAACAGCTAACTGTGACTTCTCTCTCTTTCTCTTAGAACAGGTGCATTCCATTTTCTTATGAAATCTTGAAAGAAGACTATCTGTTGATTAGAACAGCTAGCTGTTGATCATCAGCTATTTGATCCACTTCCTGTATGATCCACTTGCTGTTGAATTCACTTGCTGTTTGATCCACTTGCTGTTGAATTCACTCACTGTTGAATTCACTTGCTGTTGGACTTCACTTGCTGTTTGATAATTTGTTATTGTCTCTCTGCTTAGACAATCTGTTATTGTCTTTCTGTTAGACAATCTTTCATTGTCTTTCTGTTAGACAATCTGTTATTGTCTTATATTTAGTGATCTGGTGTTAATTCCCTGTTGGAATTTCTAGTGATCTGGATCTTATCACTCTGGGCCACGATGATCTGGTTGTGATTCTCAAATTCGGTGTGAACTGTTGATGAAACTTGAAATGGATTCTCATCTATTCTGTCTTCTGAATTTAAATTTCCAGATTTGATCATTATCTGCAATGACTGTTTCACAGCATTCTGTTGGTGTTCTGTTTTCATCCTGTTCATCTTGAAGTGTTCCCCCTTGCTGTATTATCTCTTCAGCAATAGGTGGAGAGTTAATATCTGTTCAGAAGGATGATTGTCTTCTAGTGGAGTTATTGATCTGTCAGAGTTCAGTGTGATATGTTCTGTTCCCCCTTGCTGTGAGCTTATTGCTTCAGCATTAGATGAAACATCAATATCATTGTCTTCTGTTGTATTCCAGATTAGAATAACTTCTAGTAGTCTTGTTCATTCTTGCAGTCTTCTGGTCCTGCAATTATACTTAGCTACCCTTCAATGTTTGGGTGCTTGGTTATTTGCAAAAATTCCTTTTTGAATCCAGAATAGCTTTAAATTGGGAACAGTAATGTAGCTGGTGATGATATTCCCATTTTCATCAACAATGGACTTTGAGTGAAGAACAGATGGATGATATCTCTCTGATCCTTTGCTTTCTGCTTTCTTCTGTGATGTCCTGTTGACATTATTTTTGGGCTGTTGTTTGGATTCAGTGTAGTAGGCAGGATGTCCTTTGGTTTGATGATATTGACTGTTACCAGCTTGTTTAACCATCATCTTCTGGGGAAGATCTTTCTTGTTTCTGAGGTTTATCACCTGATCTGGAATCTGTTTCCTTTCTGGTACGAATTTTATTGGACCAGCTGCTTCTTCTGAGTGGCCTGGATATCCTAATCCAGCAGAGCCTTTCTGTTGTATGTTGATGAGCAGCTTGGCACGTTCATCACTCCTGTAGATCATATCTCTACCTTTCTTAATCTTCTCTTCAGCAATGTTGTTCCTATTGATAAGATCTTTGACTTTTGAATTCAAAGTATGAATCTCACTGTCTTTATTCTTGATCTGTTCTTCCAGATCGATAGACTGGGCTGAAAACTTGGTATTTGCTTCGCTTAGGAACTTTATAGTATCATTCAGCTTTTCATTCTCTTTTATAGCTTCAGAGAATAGCTTCTTAATGCTTGTATAACTTTCAAACATCTCGTTGATTTCTTTCCATGTAACTTCTGGTTCATCTTCATTACCTGAATCATAATCAGATTTATCTGAAGATTGAGAGTCATGAAAATTTACCTCATTCTGGTCGAGTCCATTGTCTAGACCCATGTAACATTCATCCCATTCATTGTCTGTTTCTCCAGCATAGAAAGCTTCATCATTTTCTGATGAACTGTCTGTTAGATGACTTGAGCTGCTGGAGTCCTCTTCTGCTATCATAGCTTTGCGTTGAGTTATAAGTTTTCTGTCTTTCTTAGCTCTTAGTTCTTCTCTCTGGCTTTTGGATAGGTCAGGACAGTCTGTTTTGAAGTGACCTGTTCTGCCACAACCATAACAAGTATAGTCATTAGGGTTAGTGATTTTACCATTACCTCTACTTTCTGTTTTGACATTAGATCGTTCTGCTTCTTTGTTGTCTTTGTAGAACCTTCGATATTTTCTTGCTCTAATTTCCATCTTGTCCATTCTCTTGGCAATCATTGAGAATTCATTGATTAGCTTGTCATGTCTTTCTTCTACTGGTGCAGCAGATGGTTCTGATTCATCTGTTTTGCACTTCGCATTGAAGGCAGTCTCTTTCTCCTTCTTCAAGCTGATTTCTGTCTTTTTGGACAGATGATCTGGTCCATGAATTCTTTGAATGTCACATTCATGGCCTTCTAAGTGATCAAATAATGCTTCTGTGGACAATTCATTAAAATCTGCACGAAGAGGTTGCATTGCAGCATAAATCTCCCAGCTTGGTGGAAGAGCTCTAAGAACTTTCATGTTTTTCTCCCTTTGAGTATATTTGTTCTTTTTGAATGCAGATATCTCAAGGAGAATTCCAGTGAATCTCATCTTCATCTGTTCAATTGTCTCGCCTGGTTTCATTTTGAATTCATCGTATTTATTGCAGGCTAGAGTCAGCTTGTTCTCGATCATTACTTCAGATCCTAGGGCTAGATCTCTTAAGGCTTCCCACATCTCTTTGGCAGTATCCAAATCTTGGATTTTTGCCAGATGTATGCCTTTGACCGTGCTGGAAATGATTCCTTTTGCAAAGTCATCGAGATTAGCTTCCCTTCTTTCTTCGGAAGTGTACTTTCTGGGATCCTTCAGCACTGTCTCTTTGACTACTCCTGTTTCTGTAGTGCGGGTTGTTTCTTCTGTAATTGCTAATGGACCTTCTTCAATGACTTTCCACATCAGGTAATGATGGGCTTTGAGAGCCATTTTGATTCTGAAACTCCATTCTCTGTACCCTTGGATAGAGAATTCTTCGCAGGCCCTGACAACAGAAAATTCCATGGCAGATAGAATGCACGTGAATGAAAAAGGTTTTCCTAGATCTATTCAAGTAGACCACGCAGGTTTTAACCTTGTGAAACAAAACAATGGTCAGTTTGAACCACTGCTCTGATACCACTTGTTGGTCCCGAAAGAGCAAGGTTTGGTGTATGGGGGGGGAATACACCAAATACTAACTTTTCAGTTTTACTTGACAGTTTAGATAGAGAGCTTAAGCTTTCTCGCTGTGAGATTGCCAGAGGTGACAGACCAGATCGATCACCAGATCGATATCAATCTGTCCAGATAATACTCTCGTGAATAACACTTAAAAGCAGATCAAGAGTGATCTTGAAGTTCAGTAAGTGTTGCGTGTGCGGAATAT
>JAPKLX010003805.1:0-10617 GCA_026898415.1 Leonotis leonurus | reverse complement strand
TTAAGTGTTTACACTTAGAGAGTAATCTGTTTGGACTAAACCAGCTACTGATCTGTATATCGATCTGGTCAGTCATTCCAAGCAATTTCTTGTATAGAATAGCTTGAGCTCTCTTATAAAACGTCAAGTAAACTGAAAAGTTAGTATTTGGTGTATTTCCCCCCCCCCCATACACCAAACCTTGCTCTTTCGGGACCAACAAGTGGTATCAGAGCAGTGGTTCAAACTGACCATTGTTTTGTTTCACAAGGTTAAAACCTGCATGGTCTACTTGAATAGATCTAGGAAAACCTTTTTCATTCACGAGCATTCTGTTTGTTATGGAGTCATCTGTTATCAGGGCTTGCGAAGAATTCTCTATCCAAGGATATAGAGAATGGAGTTTCAGAATCAAAATGTGCCTCAAAGCCCATCACTGCTTGATGTGGAAAGTAATCGAAGAAGGGCCATTGGCAATTACTGAAGAAACCACCCGTATCACAGATACAGGAGCAGTTAAAGAAACTGTTCTAAAGGATCCCAGAAAATACACCTCTGAAGAAAGAAGAGAGGCAAATCTCGATGACTTTGCCAAAGGGATCATCTCCAGCACGGTCAAAGGCATACATCTGGCTAAAATCCAAGACCTGGATACTGCCAAAGAGATGTGGGAAGCCTTGAGAGACCTAGCCCTAGGATCTGAAGTTATGATCGAGAACAAACTGTCTCTAGCCTGCAACAAATATGACGAATTCAAAATGAAACCAGGCGAGACAATAGAACAGATGAAAATGAGATTCACTGGAATTCTTCTTGAAATATCTGCGTTCAAAAAGAACAAATATACTCAAAGGGAGAAAAACATGAAAGTTCTTAGAGCACTTCCACCAAGCTGGGAGATCTATGCTGCAATGCAACCTCTAAGAGCAGACTTCAATGATCTGTCTACTGAAGCCTTATTTGATCATCTCGAAGGTCATGAATGTGACATTCAAAGAATTCGAGGACCAGATCATCTGTCCAAAAAGGCAGAGAGCAGTATAAAGAAGGACAAAGAGGTAGCCTTCAAAGCGAAGAGCAAACCAGATGATCCTTCTGAGTCTGCTACTCCAGATGAAGAGAGAGGGTATGACAAACTCCTAAAAGAATTTTCAATGATAGCCAAACGAATGGACAAGATGGAAACCAGATCGAAGAAATACAGACGCTTCTACAAGGATAACAGAAGGAACTTCAACAGGAAGTATGATAATGATCGATCTGATGACAAAAATGAATCTAAACAGCAGACTACTAAAACAACAAAGACCTCTAGCTCTACAGATTACACTTGTTTTGAATGTGGCAGAACAGGTCACTTCAAAACAGATTGTCCTAATCTGTCCAGAAGCCAAAGAGAAGAACTAAGAGCCAAACGAGATCGAAAGCTTAAATATGAGCGAAAAGCGATGATAGCTGAACAGAACTCAAGCAGCTCGAGTCATTTCTCAGACAGCTCATCAGAAAATGATGAAGCTTTCATTGCTGACGACGAAGAAAGCTGGAATGAATGCTATGTAAGCTTGGACAACGGTCTAGATGAAGTTGAGGTAAATTCTTGCTACTCAAATTCCTCAGATAATGAAAATAATCTTGAACAGGAAAGTGAAGATCAAGCAGAATACTCATGGAATGAAATAGATGAGATGTTCAAAAGCTACTCAAGCATCAAGAGGCTGTTTAAAGAAGTTGTTGAAGAGAATGACAGATTGAAGAAAGTTGAGCAAATCTTAGGCACAGCAAATACACAATTTGTGACTAAAATAAATGATCTGGAAGAACAGATCAAGAGCAAAGACAGTGAAATTCACTCACTTAATTCAAAAGTCAAGGATCTGGTTACCAGAAATAATGTTGCTGAGGAAAAGATCAAGAAGGGAAAGGAAATGATATACAAGAGTGATGAGCGTGCCAAGCTGCTAATCAATATGCAACAAAAGGGCACATCTGGTTTGGGATATCCAGGTCACTCAGAAAAATCTTCAGGAACTATAAGCTTCGTACCAGAAAGGAAGAAAATACCAGATCAAGTGAAAGACTTGAAAAACAAGAAAGATTATCCTCAAAAGATGATAATAAAAGATGCAAAGAATAGGCAGTATCATCAAACAAGGGGACAACCAGCTCACTACACAGAAACAGAACACCTTCGAAGAGCAAATGTCAACAGGACAAAAATTGTCAACAGGACAGTACATACAAAGAAAGGATTGAAGAAGGACGAAATAGAAAGATATCATCCATCTGAAATTCACTCTGTAACCAAAGTTGACAATGATGGAAATACTATTACCTGCTATATTTCTGTTCCTAACCCCAAGATGTTCTGGATTCGAAAAGGAACATTTGCTAATAATCAAGCACCCAAACGTTGAAAGGGTAGCTAAGTTTGATTAATTGCAGGATCAAAGATCTGCAAGGAGGAGTAAAATTGCAAGAGGAGCAATCTGGATAATCGATAGTGGTTGTTCAAAACACATGACATGTGACAAGAACCTACTATCAGATTACGTGGAAAAACCAGGACCTCAGGTCACCTTTGGATGTAATTCAAAAGGTTATACCAGAGGGTATGGAAACATCAAAGTTGGCAAGACCACTATCTCTAATGTCTCATATGTTGAGGGTCTTAGTCACAATCTGTTTTCTGTAAGTCAATTCTGTGCTAATGGCAATCAGATTGTTTTTGATACTAACAACTGTCTGGTGAAGAACAAGGAAGGAGATGAAATACTCCTTACCGGTAAACTGCAGGATAGGTTATATATTGTCCAGTGGACAAACCAGATCGAGACCTGCTTAGTCACTAAGACTGTATCAGAAACAAGCTGGTTATGGCATAAGAGATTAAGTCATCTTAATTTCAAATCAATCAACAGGATTGCCAAGGAAAGGTTAGTAGAAGGACTACCAGATCAGGTGTATGATAAAGATCATATATGTGATGCCTGTCAAGCTGGAAAGCAGACCAGATCATCCTTTACAAGCAAAACAGCTCACTCAACATCAAGGACACTAGAGCTGTTACACCTTGATCTGTTTGGACCAGTCAAACCACTAAGCATCAATGGGAGAAAGTACACATTGGTAATCATAGATGATTACTCAAGATTCACTTGGGTCATCTTTCTGCTAAAGAAGAAAGAGACTCTAGACAAGCTCCCTGACTTTATACACAAGATCACTAAACAGAAAGAGATGAGTATAACCTCTATCAGAACAGATCGAGGAACAGAATTTCTCAACCAGAAGATTGAAGCATATTGCAACAAGATGAGAATCACTCATCAAACATCTGCTGCTCGAACTCCTCAACAGAATGGAGTAGTTGAGAGAAGAAACAGATCACTCAAAGAAGCAGCTCGCACGATGCTTAATGCTACAAATCTACCGAAGAAATTCTGGGCAGAAGCTATATACACAGCCTGCTATACTCAAAACAGATCATCCATCACACTCAGACATGGAAAGACTCCATATGAAATATGGAACAACAGAAAGCCTAAGATTTCCTATTTTAAAACTTTTGGCTGTTTATGTTACATACACAATAATGGGAAATCTCAGTTGAAAACTTTTGATAGCAAAACAGACCCTGGAATATTCTTAGGATATTCTGATGACAGTAAAGCCTATCGAGTTTACAACAAGAAATCCCATATTGTGGAAGTAACACCTCATGTTGTATTTGATGAGTCTATTGTTGAGTACAGATCACCAGATGAGAAGCAGACAGTCAATCAGGTGACAACCAGAAGGATGAATGATCTATTACTGGAAGATATTCTTATCTGGAATTCAAGGAGTGAAGATGAAGAAGTTATCACTCAACCTATTGCTGAGGAGATCATACAGCAAGGGGGAATATCACTAACCAATCTGAATGAAAACAGATCATCAACAGAAGACAATGATACTATTACTACTAATGATGATCAACATCCAGAAGAAAGTCCAGATGAGAATGCATTTCAAGCTATATCAACAACACACCCTGAATTTGAGGAACCAACAGATCAACCTGATCCTGAGTTATCTGATGAAGAGATAACTAGGAGAAGAAGATGCATACAAGACCATCCACCAGAACAGATCGTTGGGAACCCATCAGATCGTGTGAAAACTAGAAGAATGCATGGAGAAAGTGCATTATTGAGTTGTTATCTATCTCGCATGGAGCCATCTGATGCTTATGAAGCACTTCAAGATGCAGATTGGATAATGGGAATGCAAGAAGAACTCAATGAGTTCAAAAGAAATGAAGTCTGGTATCTCGTGGACAGACCCAAACATCAAGGAGTAATAGGTGTAAAATGGGTGTTCAAAAACAAACGAGATGAGAATGGTGAAGTAGTCAGAAACAAAGCCAGATTAGTAGCTAAAGGCTATAATCAACAAGAAGGCATTGATTTCGATGAAACATTCGCACCAGTAGCCAGATTAGAAGCAATAAGGCTGTTTTTGGCATATGCTGCTCACAGACAATTCAAGGTATACCAGATGGATGTCAAAAGTGCCTTCCTCAATGGTATTCTTGAAGAAGAAGTATATGTGGAACAGCCACCTGGATTTGAAGAGGCAGATCCAGATCAGAAAGTATACAGACTAGCTAAAGCAGTCCATGGTCTAAAACAAGCCCCTAGAGCTTGGTATGAGACCTTATCAACCTTTCTACTAGAATCTGGATTCAAAAGAGGATCTGTTGATAAGACTTTGTTTGTTATCAAAGTCAAAGAACATATTCTCTTAGTCCAGATCTATGTAGATGATATTATCTTTGGATCTCAATCTACCTATCTATGTGACAAATTTGCTGGACTTATGAAAAATAAGTATCAAATGTCCATGATGGGAGAAATGAGTTTCTTTTTAGGTCTGCAGGTCAAGCAGCTACCAGATGGTATCTTTATCAATCAGACAAAATACATCAACGATCTGCTAGCCAAGTTTGGATTAAAAGACAGTAATTCAGTAAAAATTCCAATGCAAACCAATTGGAAAATTGGTCCAGACCCCGAGGGAAAACCAGCTAACATAACACAATACAGAGGGATCATAGGATCATTACTCTATCTTACTGCCAGTCGACCTGACATCACCTTTGCAGTAGGAGTATGTGCTAGATATCAAGCAAATCCCAAAGAGTCTCACATGGAAGCAGCTAAGAAGATACTAAGATATCTTAAGGGAACAGCCCATATAGGATTATGGTATCCGTGTGAAGACAATTTTGAGCTATCTGGATATACTGACTCAGATTATGCTGGATGTAAACTAGACAGAAAGTCAACATCTGGTACATGTCAATTTTTAGGGAATAAACTGATGTCTTGGTTCTCAAAGAAACAGACATCAGTTGCCACTTCAACTACAGAAGCAGAATATATGGCAGCTGGAAGTTGTTGTGCACAAATACTGTGGTTAAGACAACAGCTTAAAGACTATGAGATTGATGTCAAGGAAATACCAATTTTCTGTGACAGCTCAAGTGCTATAGCAATTACACAGAACCCAGTGCTGCACACCAGATGCAAACATGTTGATGTGAGACATCACTTCATAAGAGACCATGTTGAAAGAAAACATGTACAGATCGAGAAGATACACACTGAAGTTCAGAGAGCAGATATCCTCACTAAGGCACTACCAGAAGAAAGATTTAAGATGCTTTGTGGAAAACTAGGACTCTTAAATCTTGAAGATATGATCAAAACCAGATCATCATGATTCAGATTAATAAAATCCTACAGGGACTTGATACAGATCATCATGATCCAGATTGATAAAATCCTACAGGGAATCAAAACCAGATCATCATGGTCTAGAGTGATAAGATCCAGATCACTAAAAATTCCAACAGGGAACTAACACCAGATCACTAATACACACGTTAATACAGATTGAATAAATTCCAACCGGGAATTGCTAAAAGAAAGCAACCAGATTGACCAGAGACAGAATGCTAAACCAGAGAATCTCAAAACCAGCAAGTCTCAAAGACAGAAAGCTAAACTAGAGAGTCTCAAATCCAGCAAGTCTCAAAGACAGAAAGCTAAACCAGAGAGTCTCAAAACCAGCAAGTCTCATTGACAGAAAGCTAAACCAGAGAGTCTCAAACCAGCAAGTCTCAAAGTGAAGTTAGTCAACTTTAACAGAAAGTTGAACCAGAAAAGCTTCAACCAGAAAGATGAAAGATGCCTTGAACAGAAAGTGGTTAACAAACGCGCAACCAGATTGACCTCAACCAGATTACCTGATGCCACGTGGATATGGAATTAATATCTCCATTAATTATTATATTACTTGGTTAAGGGGGAAAGGTCAACCATATACGGCGACTAATTATCTCTATTCTGACATTTAGATTTCAAAATCATCTATTTTTGATGATTGCATGCAGTAATTGAGAGACGTGATCGAGAAAAATATCTACCAAATCTAGAAAAAGAGAGATAAAAGATTGCATCAAAAATATCGCGCCATCTCATAACCGTTCGATCATAGCGCGTGCATCATACGATAAGGAGAGGCGACTATGGGTTGAAAACCTAGTACATGGAAAGGCGGGAAAGCTGAAAAAGGGAAAGATTTCTGAATATTTTATTACCTTACTTATCTTCTCTTTAGCGTATATAGATTGATAAGGCGGTTCGTGTATCACTTACACTTACAAACTTTTTCAAACACTTAGAAAATTTTTCTGCCTCCCAAAAATTCTCTCTTGCAAAACTCTCACTTTCTAGCAAAAATGGCTCCCAAATCATCTGTTTTTCTGGAACAAGCAAACTTTCTGAAACCTTATATTCACCAAGACCTTTTTGCGGTTCTTGACACCTTCGGGTTTCATAAACTGGAAAAGGCATTTGATCTCGTTCGCCAGTGCAAAGGTTTCATATTTCGTTTTTAAATCGTATTGAATTGTCTAAATGTTTTACTCTGTATCTATTCTCTTGTATGTGATCTCTGTCAATTACATAGAACTGCATAAACTATTTTTTTGTGGCACTTATACTTCACTGATGGAAGGATAGTGCTCACATCTATACTACTTTGTTCTATGTAGGTTTCTGCAAAATTATTACATCACACCCTGTGCACTTCCTACCCAAGGATGTTGCAGCCTTTTATCTCTCATGGCAGGGAGAGAGAGGTGGAGAGGAGGCCACCATCAGGGTGAGCAAAGGGAATACTGTCAGTAACACTCCCTACAATGTCATCAACCTTATCAATGCTGCTTATAAGGTCAAAGATGAGGGACTAGAACTAGGTGAAATCACTGCAGAACAGCTGCAAGAAGCTGTGGAAATGGTGATGATAGTCCCCATCCATTACACAAATAGGATGTTTGTCCGAGCACTTCTTGCACCAGAGTTTAGAATCCTGTTTGAATTCGTTCAGCGGATTTTCCTAAATCACAATGGATCCTACGACCAGGTCACCCCTGAAAAGTTCAGGATATTAGCTGCAGTGGTTCTTGATCTGCCTGTCAACTGGAGCAGAATCTTATACGATCTCTTGGCAAAGGAGGCCAAGATGATCCTATTCGTGAAAGGCAGCTCCCCTGGCATTGAAGTTAAAAGGAGCACACTTCGACACTCAACAAAGATCAGCTTTATGCTGAAATCATTCTTTCCTCACCACCAGTGGGATACCACAGTTGAATTCAACACCAGGCAACACTTTCCCAAGGACCAGCATCAAATAGAAATGTCGATGGGCATTTCAGCAAATCTGATTGCCAGAGCTAAAGACCCTGTAGTCTTCAACGCTCTGATGGAGATGGGGAGTTCAAATCCTATCTGGATTCCTCCTTCTGGTCCAGCAGATCGATCCACAAAATCTCAAGCAACTAAGGAGAAGCAAACAGAGAGAACCCCTACCAAGAGAACAACCAGGAGAGCCAGCTCGGTTGAAACTGACATATCTACAGCAGCTCAACCACCAAAAACTAAACGACGAAAGCTTCAAAAACTGGCTGATACAGAACGGAGCCCAGAACCAGCACAAGAATCTGCTCTCCCTCAACAGGAGGTTGAGGAGGAAGAAGTTGTTGTGCTGGGTGGTGAACCAGAAGATGTGGAACCTCTGTCATCAGTACATCCAGACCAATCCAAAGACTTCTCCCCAGCTCATACCATAAGCTCATCTTCTGCTGAGCCTCTAGAGCAGATCGCTGAGGAGGATGAGGAAGAAATTGAATCTTCGGATGAAGATGTGGAAACGAAAACAGCTCAGTCTGTTGTGAAATTGATTGAAGCAGAAGCTGACAGAGCAGTAATCAGCACTTTTCCAAGCATCCAGCTCACGCCTGAGAGCTACGATGCAGCTAAGAGAGTCAAATTGCTGCTGCTGATCAAAGACAAGGAGTTCTATGTCTTAGATGCACTGCTTAAAATCAGAACAATTGACCAGCTCAAGGCAGAGGAAGCCACACTATTGAATATCTTTGAAGTCTCCTCTGTTACTGAGCTAAGAGAAAGCTTCTCTCAATCCATCCTTGCAATAGCTCAGCTAGAAGCTCAGAAGCTACAGATCAATCTGAGAGAGATCTATGAGAAAGCTGGAAAGCTAGATTTCTATGACAGTGTGGTCGATGAAGAAGCAACTGAGATTCCATCTGCTGCTCACCAACCGGGTGCAGCAATAGCAGAACCTGCACTAGACCAGGTCATGACTGACACTGGTGTGCAGATCACTACTCCACCTGCACCAACTGAGGGAGAACCAGAAAAAGAAGAATTTCTTGGACAGAATATAGGAGGCGAGCTTACAAATGACATTCTTACTCATGCTGCTGCCGCTGCACTTAATGTCCATGTGCAGACATTCACCTTGGAGGACATATTGATGGACCAACATCAATCACTGTCTCATACACAAATCAGAGATCTCATCTCCAAGAAGGTGGATCAATACATGTATGGCACACTGACCACAGTTCAAGATGAAGCCACACGCATACTCACCGAGTTCAACGACCACCTGCAAACTCATGTCAATCAGGTCGACTCTGATCTAAGGCGCCTCTGTAGACTGAAGATTGAAGAGATCAACAAGAAACTAGATGATGATCGGGCTGCTGCTGATGAGAGGAAAGCACAGATTGATCAAAATCTGTTTTCAACTGAATTCAAAGTGAAGGAAATGTACAAAATTATCAGTGCCTTTGCAGCAAAGGAAAAAGACATGGTACACGCCATAGTCAAGGAGCAGACTGATGGTCTCACAGCAGACATAGTCAAAGAAGCCAACTCTTACACCAGGTCGCTGATCAGACAGTTTGAAACCGATGGCAAATCCTTTGTGGAAAGAAAGTTACACGATCTGCACTATCCAACATCCACTCTGCTCAAATCGTACTTTGATGAAACTGCTGATATCAAGGCAGCACAAGAAGAGATCAAATCTGACCTGGCCAACACACAGGCTTCTCTTCAGAAACAGCTCAATGATTCCAACCTCAACATCACCTCGCTGCTGTCTAGCAGATTTGAATCTGACAAGGAGGTCGCAGAATTGAAGGCAGAGGTCTCCTCCCTCAAGACATTCATTCAATCCTTCATTGATGATGTCGAAAAGGGGGAAGGGAGTGGAAAGAAAAAGCCATCTGCTGTGCAAGAAAAGAAGGCAGCTGAAGAAAAGAAAAAGAGCTTAACAGGATCTGGATCTGGTGCATCAACTGCAAAGAAACCAGCCAGCTCTCCTTCCTTCCAAGCACAGAAAACTTTTTCGCCAAGCAGATCGAGCCAGACTCAACCTTCCAAGAAAAAGAGAAGAGCTGGATCAAGTTGGTTCTCATCTGCTCCCATACGCAAATCTCTAACCAAACAGGGAGAGACCAACTGGGTCCCAGATCATTTGAAGGAAGGATTTGAAGGCCTGAAATATGGATTCATCATGTGTCGCTATTTCCTTAAGGAACCTCTTTATTGTGAGGGGACACCAGATGAAGCCTTCAATCTATACCTTGATCGAAATGATGCAAATGATCTGGTAGAGGAGATCAGAGCAGCAGCTGCCAAAGCCCAGATCACTATAACTGCTCCTGAGAAGGAATTCAGAACCTGTCCTACCATCCCTGGGACAGACCTTCCAGACAAGACTTTTCTGCTAAACTTCATAAATCAACTGGCAGAAAACAGAGGGTATAAGGTGGATGCTGAAGACCCTGACTACATAAGGGTAAGAGAAGGGGTATACGAAAGCGTGCAGCTTGTATCTGATGAGACCAGAGCAAGAATGAAGAAGCAACAAGAGGAGAGAAGAAAAAGCAGATAGTATTCTTAGTTCTTATATCTTTGTGATCTGCCTTTTCTTATGATCTGTTCTGTCTATCTGTAACCTCTCTTGTCTTCTTATCAATATATGAAATCCATTTTGAGTTTCTGATGACAACAATTCATTGTCCAGAACACATATAAACTATCCTAAAACGTTATAAACTTAATAACGTAATTTGATCAATCTGGAAAACCAGACCAGATCGATCTGTATAAGCTGATAGGATTCTTTTTGTAAAGTGTGGTTTCGACATCATCAACAAGGGGGAAATTGTTGGGAACCCTAAAGATTTTAGTGTTGATGATGGTATCTCGAAAC
>JAPKLX010002157.1:0-15004 GCA_026898415.1 Leonotis leonurus | reverse complement strand
ATGAGTATGAAGTAAAACAGAAAGTAAAGAACGCAAGAGTTAACGTGATTCGGGATAAACCTCCCTACGTCCACGGATCGATCAGAACTAGATCGAAATCAACTAATGTCTCCTTTCTTTTTACTCGTTGAGAACGAGCCACAAGCTTTATCAAAACTAGATAAATACTTGTGATTACACTTCTTCTAGATTGAAAACTACAATCTAAAATAATACAATCTTCGGATCAAAACTAGATCCTAAACTTGAGTGATGTAAGAACAACTTTCCAGAAAGTAATCTTCAAGGAATGAACACTCAGAGAATACTTAGGTCGAGTGTTTAGAATAATAAGAGCTTTGAAGATATTTGAGCAGAGTTTAGGCTTTGATTGCTTGAATTCTCGTACAACTTTCTGGAAGTGAAGGTGGTATTTATAGCCTCGACGACGAAACTATCCGTTGGAGACGATGGCCTCAATTTTCAACGCATTGATGGCGGCATAAAATGCATGTCAGAGTTGTTGAAGCACGCGCGGCCAATTGAGAGTTGTTACCACCTATCACGCGATTTCCCAATGTGTTGCCATACTGGTAATGATTCACAGTGCAGAGATATTTGAAATTCTTGTACATCATTCCTTAAAACATACCGTTGATGTGACAACACACTGAGTGGATGACTTATGACTAATTTAGTTAAGTCGGCAGTCCACCATAATGATAAGAAGAGCTTCCTCTCGCTGTTGGTTTGAACATGTGCTCTTCGTTTCTTTTGATATGAACAGCTCGCTGTTCATTTGCAATCATGAGTTCTAGCTGCTGTTGTCTACGACTTGATTCACTTGCTGTTCAATACATTTGCTGTTGATGCTACGTTGATCACTAGCTGTATTTACCATGAGTACTCGCTGTTTAAGCTTGATGAGCACTATCTGTTTGAATTGCTATCTGCTTCAGGTTGCATTGATCTCTTGCTGTTGTAGCCGCTAGCTGTTCCATCACTTGTCAAAGTCTAGCGTTTAGATCATTCGCTGCATTTTCTTCATACAGCTCGCTGTTGACTTCACAGTTCGCTGTTGCTTTTTCTTTCTCGAAGGACAGTGAGTAATGGACAGATAGTGGATTGCCATCTGTTCCATTATCCTTTGTACGGAAATGAAGGCTAAGATCAAAACATGTAGATCATAAATAAAATACTAGACACAAGTAATGACAGCTACCTGTCCTTAAACTAGTAACAGATCGCTGTGATAAATACTAATCGAGTAATGTAGAACATTTATAATTAATGTGTCCAGGAATGCTTTTACCAAGAATAACACAGATAGTAAAAACTGTACTATCTGCTTCTTTTTATAATATAGCATATTCCTTAACATAGGACATTAATTGCAATTTTTAAGACAAAATAATTAACTAAGTGTTGTTTCGAATTACATCATCAAAACAATATAAACTTGTGGGGTTCCCAACACATTAGATTAAGTTCGAAGCTAGAAGTGATCAGATATATTGTCTATCTAACCCTTTGTGGTTGATCACTATAAGATTATTATTTCTCCATTAACTTGGAAACTCTCGACTAACATCGAGACACGTGGACGTAGGAGTTTTTATCACCGAACCACGCAAACCAAATCATGTCTCTCTCCATTCAGTATTTATCTTTCTTTGATTATCATATTTGAATACTGATTAGTTGAAAAGAGAAAGATTGCATTAAGTTTTCTGAACAAACGATTAAGATTTAAAACCACCACTTCCGCACACACACTTAAGATATTAGTCCATCAGTCAAACACTAAGTGTAGACTGAAGGATTATTATCTAAAATATCTATTCTCCTTGAAGTTTCCTCCCTTCAGTTCAAGAGATCACTTAAAGCTTTTAACTTGAAAAATTCAAAACTGGTGTATCCCCCTCATACAAGCAGTATACTCATTTCGGGACCAACAATCCTTTTATATTAAGTTTATATCGGAGAAAATCAATGTTCTTCTAAATGATAATCATCATAAGTGAGTTGTTTCTGGTTGTTGTAAGATCATCATGAGTCGACGGTTTATAGCCATTGCAAGGCTATTATACCATTATTATTTTGTGCAATCAAGCCAAATTAATTGGACCAAGAAATAGGTCATGACAAATGGGCTCATCTCAAACTAAATTGGTCCATCAATTAATTTAGTTTTATTAACTAAAATTAAAAGTAATTATTCTCTTCCACAATAATTTAATTTCAAGTCCAAATTAATTTGAATTCCATCAAAAAATAAATTTTAGCATATAATTTTTTACTCACCGAGAATTTTTTATTTTTTTTAAAAAAATATAAAATACTGCAATTATCTACTCAACACACAGATGATTCTCAACTATTTAATTCATGAAGAATTAAATATAAAACTACCAAATTAATTAAGTATCCTATTAGCTTCAGAATAGTTTCTACTCAGGGATGGACAATCTTGAAGTTGTATTTGGTTGTAAACAAATAGTTTTAGTTACAATGTTATTTAATTACAAAGGAGTATAAAAAGGAAAAATAAAAAACATATGACTTGATAATCATCTTTCAACTATAACTCAACTTTATAAGTCACTTGCGAGCAAAAGTTGACAAAAATCTGAATAATTAGGGTTGCACTAATTTACATTGAAACTCCAGCTAAAACTATCCCTAAACTATTAGTTTCAACTTTATAAGTCACTTTTGAGCAAAAGTTGACAAATCTCATCGTCATAGATTAAGAAATGAACTAATTTTTGAGATCTCATTCTAAGTATCATCACGTAAAACTTATCTCAATGTGAAATCTCTCAATATGTATACGCAAAGCATGTGTATCAGCTTATACATACCGATATCATTCTGCGGGTTGAGGTCAGCTCTCGCATCAAATGATATCGCAGCCTTTACCGATTAGACTGTCCAAGTCTGTTTATACCTTAACTTTATATTACAAAGGAGCCGACTGTGTTATCTTCTGTAATCATCGATCTACCACACTACAATTGTAATAAATGGACTTGTTTGCAATTCAATACATAATAACAATAAATAACAAACCATTGGTAGAAACATTTATTCTCGTTAAAGTGAAACTGAAAACAAGTCTCATACATCGTCTAAACATAAAACATGCTTTGAGATATACAAATCCTAACATAACCGCCGTCATGTACCCATCCATCCACAACCACCACACACCTCCGTGCACCCATCACCTCCCCACTACCACTGAATCGCCCTCCCCACCGCGCGTCACTGTGCCCATCCCCAATGCACGCTGCCCATTCCCTCCCCATTGTTGAAAACTCACATTTTTGTAATTAGATATGATTTGGTATGAAGTGTATGAAAGGGTATGATTATCATTGTTTCTACAATTCAAATGTGAATCATATAATTTGTACTATATAATTATGAAAGGTATGATTCATACCTATTATACGTAATTCGTACTCAAAATGTGAAAAAAAAAATCATTTTAACTAAAAGGTTATTTATGACAAATCACAAAGAAAATGACTAGAATTTATATAGTGTTATGTTGGTGGCTAATATTTATTGGTCGTTATCTTCTTTCTTTCTTTGGCTATTCCTTATAATATAACTCTTTGAAATTTATCATATTTAACAGATTTTAAAGTTTATTTTAAACCAAGAATAGGAGACCTACTCTAATTCCGAATCCAATATAACTCAGACACACTTCACAAATGCTCTCTTGTCGGACAAAGTTATGTTGCACTATCAAATTTTTAAATATTTATTTACTTATTATTCAATTTCAATTTTAAATATTTAAGTTTAATTTTATTATAGAATTATGGAATTATAGAAGACAACCAACAAAATAAAATATATATTATGTATTGTCTCCGCTCCGGTAAATATGTCATGTTTTGACTAAAATTGTGAGAATTATTTTGTCAAAACAAGACATATTTAGTGAGACAGAGAGAGTATATTCTATTTTAAGTGAGGTAAATGTTTTAATCTTACTATTAAAAATTTTCAAACAATTGGATTATCGATTCTTGCCAGTTCGTTTGAGATCATTATTTGACTTTGATTTAAATCGATTGAATCGGCCGATTTGATCCAGTTCTTTAAATACCGGCAAGGACAATAGTCCTAATGATTGTATGGTTTGAAGATTAACTTGAGACCATTAATCTGACTCGGATTTAACTAATGGGTTGGTTTGCGGTTAAATCGGCTAAATCAGTCGATCTGATCCGATTTAAATATTGATAGGGATGGTAGTACAAACGATTGCATGATTTGATGATTCAAAGGTGATACGCCTATTACTAAAGAGCAAGTCGAGCCATCTATGCGGCGCTCGACAAGATCAAAGAGGAAGCCTAAGAATTTGGAGGATTATGAATGTGTTGCAATTCAGAAGAACCATGAGATACTGAAGCATCATGGGTGAATTTGGTGATATCTATTATCTTATATTAGTACTCCTCCGTCTCACTAATCATGACATGTTGTATATTCAATTGAGTGTATTATAATAATGAAACGTGTCATAAATAATGAGACAAAAAGGGTATTAGTTAGGAGATACCTTACTTTTGTTATTAGTGGCCCATGTTTTATAGTCCAGGCCCATAAAGTGGCTTTATCTTTTGTTTAAAGTTCTACTGGCTGTAATACGAGGGATATAACTTGTTAATTAAGAAAAGAAGGTTGTGGAAGACCGACTGTTCGACTACTCTTGAGTGTTTGAACGTATCAAAAGGTTTTGATCGGTTCACTTGGGATTAATAGTCTAGCTTTGATTTAACTAATTGATCGTTTACGGTTGAACCCATCGATCTAGTCCGATTTTTAAAACAATGATTTGGATGATAGTCTTAATGAGTCAATGACCGTAAGGCGTAAGATTTGAATTTGAAAAGTGGTGTGAAAATTCAATTTCCCCTTTACTTCGAAAACTTCAACACGCTCCTTCTCTACGTTCAAAAATAATGTATTAGAGAAGATGTGAAAGTGTTTTCCGACTCTTTGGTCACAGTGAATCTATTGGATGAAAAGAGTGGAAATAAGAGTGTTTTATGTGGGGAGACCATCGAACCGATACCGAAATCAAAGAAAATATGTGTGACGATAATTTATCTTATGCGGAGGGAGCTAATCGATGACATGCACATAAGCTTGTACTAGCACACATATGAGGATTAATCATAGGCCTACATGGCTACTTGATCTTGTAAGTTTGGACTTGAAATCTTAATGAATCTTTTTCTCATTTCAAAAAAAATATATATATTTTATGCCAAAATTTCGAATTTGAATATTTCATAACAAAATTATATAATTTAAATTTAATGTAATAATCATTTAAGAAAAGTCATGCAACTTATTGGTATCATTAATTTATAATAAATTTAATATGTCGGCCGGTAGCTGGAGAAAATTATATTCTAGAAATATAGATTATTTTTATATTTGATTATTGAAATATCATAGGTCCACATTTACTTGTGTGTACAGCTGGAAATGGGGTGTTTACCAACAAGAGTTACATCAATCTAGTACTCCCTCTGTCCCACTATTGTTGTCCTCTTTTATTAAAATAATACACCCATCTCAATATAAAAGAGGACAACAATAGTGGGACGGAGGGAGTATAATAAAACAGCAAGAATTTTATAATAACATTAGTTCCATTACTACTGTAATTGAATCATACATTCATAATCGAATATTGTTAAGTTTGAGTTTTGTAAATCAAATTTAAGTTCGATTCAATAAAAAGAATTCGAGTTTGATTCGCTTGATTTAATAGTATTTAAACATGAATTCGAAATTGACCGGAATTTGTTTACTATTTGAGTCCAAACTCGTTAATAAACCCATTTATTCATGGTGTGTTTCAATCCGAGCACAAGATTATCTTCTTGTGGGCCTTTTTCATTATTTCTTCTTTCTTTATTTTTGAGCTGTAAAGCTTTGTCCCATTTCAATGTCTCAATCATTTATTCAAAGCTCTCTTTTTCAAAGCTTTCATTTATTCAAAGCTCTCTTTTCAAGTGATCAATTTCTGAGTTGGCACAATTGAACTTAATAGCAAAAACCCATAATAAAACAATGAAAGATTTTTCGCATGTGAAAGGAGATTTAGTTAGATCCTTTTTCCCTGAGAAATCAATTTAGCCTAAATCCGTGAATTGACCAGAACCAACTCGAAATCGAAGATGGTTAAGATCGAAAATTTATAACACGAAATATTTTTAGCCCGAGTGTGTTAGATAAAAAAACCAACTCGAACCTTACAGACAAGCCTGAAAGTCGAGTGAGTTGATCTGATTAACTGAATGAACAAAATAAAATAGTAGTAATATTTAATTTTCTTTGCAAAAGTTGTTCCCCAGCTTATTTATTTTAACACATTTTATATTCAACCTAGTCTATTATAATACTCTATCTGTAGCATTTATTTACACATTTAACTTTTTTCTCAATATGCTTTGTTGACAAAAATTTTCTAAATAAGTCGGACATATTATAGAGTAATAAAATGTGTCAATATAAGTAGGATAAATGAGCACTACTAAGCATGCCCACATAAAAGTTAATCAGTCGTTTGATGAAAATATTTATAACACCTTTTTGTTACCATATATTCTAATTTGTTTATGTTTAAATTTGATCAAACTATGTCTTATAAATTTATTTATTTATAATGCGGTTTTCATAAATATATAATCATCATAACCCAAAATTCAAAAGTCTAGGACTATATTTTTTTTATATAGTGATAAACGGTGGTTAGAGTTGTAAATTTTCAACTTGAAAAAAATCGAATTTAGCTCAACCCAAATAAACCAACAATCCTATAAATTTTGAGCGGTTTTGGTTTTGTTTTTATTTAAGCTAGTCTATACTTAGGTTTGTAAATTCTAGAATAAATATGTTCACGTCCGATCAACTGTTTATGTAGTTTGGTTCGATCAGTAACTGAACCGACTGGAACCTATTAATATAAACATTAAATATATGAAATTAATAAAAATGTTTAATAATTATAATTATATTTTCACACACATATATAATTGTATAATATATTTAAAACTAAAAATATACATTTTTGTGAAGATGAATACTATAAATTAAAATTATCTTAAATGATACACTATTTCTCAATATATATATATATATATATATATATATATATATTTTGAAGAGATCAAATAGAATTAGTTTGTTATGTGTTATCATAAATTAAATATGTGACATTTATTTGTTAAAATTGATGGATTAAATTAACGGGAGAGATCTAATAGAATGACTTCTATACATGCTAACTTAAAATTATATATGAGCCATTCATTTTTTAATTGATAATTTAGATTATATAGTTATTAGATTTGTTATTTTCTCATAAATATTAATATATTAAAGGTAATTTTCACCTTTTCGACTAGGATTTATTAATTAGGGTATAATTTAATATTTAATTAATTAACAAATAAAAATAAAATGAAAATTATAATTACTCGAATAATTATGTGATTGATTATAATGTACTTAATTACTACAAATAAGTAGTTGATGTATTAGGAGTCAGATTTTATAGGTCATGTGCATAAAAACTGATAGTTCTTGTATTTAGAGTCTATTATCCCTAAAATTATATATAACTATATCCATAATTGTAGCAAAATCATCATAATACAAAATTTTAAAATTAATGGCTTATATTTAATTATAGTTAACACGTAGAGAATTGATTTTATTATAACCTTCCATATATATATATAAATATATATGTATGTATTTTATCATATAAGAAAGAATCTTTATATGAGAAATAATAAAAGATCTCAACCATCTATTTTAATAAATCAATGGTAAAAAATATTTAAATGAAATTTAATCAATCTCAACCATTGATTTTAGATTAGATTAGTGGTCTAGGTTCATTCTCATTTCTCATATATTAGTTCTTTCTCGTATAAACCTAACCACATATATATATACAATAACCCTATTGCGAGAACTATGAACTAATTATTATGATCTATGGCTGGTATTGATTAAAATTGATTTTAATTGTGTTTGTTAAGTACATGAATAAGTTAACAAATAAATTTCTTGTACCAATATTAATACTTCAAGAATATACAAATTGTCAATTTGCACACAAGTCTATGTACCAAGAAATTTAATTGTTCACATTTATGGAATGTGTCATTATTAGTGGGACATCCCAAAAAGGAAAGTGTGTCATGCTTAGTGGGACGGAGGGAGTATTATTTCCATCTATACTTGTTTCGTTGAAATTTCAGATTGAACATTATTTTAATTTATTAATCTTATATACCTTTCATCAGCCCAAACGAAACGGAGCCTTAATATTCCTACAATTCCAAGTTATTGAAGCGATAAACATATAATTAGATTTAGAGAGATCCATAGATATGGCAGAAGCGATAGCATCTGCGGTAACACTGCTGGGCGATCTGTTAATTCAGAAGGTGCAATTCCTGGGAGATGTTAGTGGGCAGGTTCAGTTGCTGAGAGACGAGCTGAACAGGATTCAATCCTTCCTCAAAGACGCCAACAACAAGAAAGCTCAAGACGAGAGGGTTCGCACTTGGATCATGGATATCAGAGAGGTGGCTCACGATGCTGTCGATGCCATCGAGATGTATGTTCACAACGTAGATAGCAACAAGATAAGCAAGGTGGCGGTGGGAAGCATCATTTCCTTACCAATTAATGCTTACTACCGCAATAAAGTGGGGAACAAGATCCAGTGGATCCGGGCCAGGCTTGATGACATCGACAAAAGCCGGGTGAGATACGGGATTAAGGATCTCGGAGAGACCTCGGAGTCGCCCCTGCAATTGCAAGTTGAACAGCTGCGGCGGTTGGATCCCGGGCAAAAAGGCGAACACCTGGTGGGTATGGGATATGATGTAAAGAAGGTGCTGCGGGAATTTGTTCTGGATGATAAGAGGAAGGAACTTGGGATTGGGATTTTGCAGGGCATCGGTGGGATTGGGAAATCAACACTTGCAAGGGAAATATACAACCACCCCGCCGTCACCAACGCAGATCGGTTCGAGTGTCGTGTGTGGGTTGTGGTTTCCGGTCAATTTACGCCACAGGAGATGATCAAGCAGCTCATCTTCGAGCTGCAAAAGTCGGAAGAAGAGAAGAAGCAGACAGTTGAGGAATTTAAGAGATTGGAGGATACGATGAAAGATAGGCTATACCATGAAAGGAAGCTTAAAGAAATGCTTCAGAAGCAATTGGAGGGCAAATCATATTTCATAGTTCTTGATGATGTGTGGGAGAAGGAGCATCTGCAATATGTCACCACTGCTTTCCCAAATCAACAAGGTACACTCATTCATACCTCTTCTTTTAAGAATGAAATTTTTAATCGGTAGAACCAAAATAAAATTATATTATAAACCTCTTTTCTTAATCCATAGTTGTGCGTAATATCATCTCTATTTACCATTAAAGTCTATGACTCATGGGATTATTGTTCCGACCACTTCATAAAATTATTTATGGTTTAATGTAATTGTTCCAATAATTTTTATTTATATAGTACATGATTATCATAAAGCGTTACAAATTGCATTTGAGTCCTTGAACTCATTGTATGAGTATTAAATAAAATAAACTTAATAATCTTCTATCCCATGTTGATATGTGTTTAATTAAATTTATCAATAACATAAAATTATATATTTAACCAACTTAATAATTAACAAAATTAAATAGATAGTGTAAAAATTATAGAGAAAATAAAACACGTACACATTCAAAATGAGTTTCTTAGAGTGTATAGTTTTAAACTTTATACTTAAATTTTATTATACATAGTATTTTATTATCTATACTCTACTCATTTGTCCCAACTTCTTTTTTGGTTGCCTCAACGAAACCGTTACATTTCTTATTTTAAATTTTTTATTAATCACACAACTTTAAATAATAGGAGTAATATATAATTCTCTCACTATTTTACACTACTTTCAACTCTCCTTAAATCTTGTATCCAAAAGCAAACATAACGCATTCTTTGGGACATATGAGTTTTATTTTACTATTAATGTTTATTTTGTAATGTGCGAATTTTATTGCGACGGTTAAAAATATTAATATTCATTTTTAATTATTTAATAATATTAATATGTGAATTAAAATGAGAACGGATACTAAGAATTCATAAAATTAAGAACTTCTATGATAAACATTATGTATAATATGTATTTTTCAACAAATGAGATGCCTTGTACATATAATATAATTATTTGTACTGTTTCGTAAAGAACTACTTTGAACCATTGAAATAATCTTTCATACCTATAACATTAATCATTAAAATTTATTATGTATACAGTTTTCTCTAAAAAGCTTATTATTTCATTTGGTCAAATAATTAATTTTGATCGAATAATTATCATATTAGTGTTGGTCAAATATATTTTCACTAAATATTTTCCACCTGAAATAATTTATAGAGAAAAAAAATAACAAAAACTATTCAAAAAATAATATTTTATTTCCAACGATTTTCCTCCGGCGGTTCACAAACGTAACCGTCAATTTGGATTCGTATCAATTTTATTACCTAATTCAATTTATTTCTTATATTATAAATAGTCATTTTTCATAATTAATATTTTTATAATTCATAATAACACATTAAAACTTATGAATACATTAATAATTAAATAAAATAAAAATTAACTAGATGAAAACCTAATTAAACTCTAATATGTTAAATCAAAGTAATAAACTTTATATTAGTGCTCATCTTATTTTATTATATTAAAGATTAATTTTTTAATTTTATTGTATTTCACTAATGTGTTGTTCAATTAATGTATTCATGAGATAATAATATATTAAACATTTTATTTTATTTAATTTCATTATTAACTCCTTATTAATATATCATTATATGGATATTATATATAATTAATATTTAATTAAATATTAAAATATTAAATTAAAATAGATATTTACGTAGTTATTCTAGTATCACATTAAAAAGTTAATTAATTACGTGATATGCATTAGTATGTAATGAAAATAATTCAAAATTTTAAATATATTAGTATTAATTTTTTGTACGGTTTGAAATTTTAACCGGCAGTTTGGAACCGTAACTAGAACTGCCCAACACAGTTTAGTTTCAAATCGTGAACCGTCGCGACGACGGTTCGATTTTGATTCTGAATTCTTGGAACCGTACGTGAAGCGGTGGTTCGATTACAATTTGGAATCCATGAACACCTATGCGCGCTTCTTTGTTTACTTTTTGTTAGATAATGAAGAATTTAAAATAAATTATTTATTGTTTATTTTACATTATATTTTGAGACAAAATATTTAATTATTTTTAGATTTAATAATAGTAACTTATAACTTCAAATATCAATTTTAATGATAATGTTATTTTGACTAGATCTACTTACGATATGCATCTAATACTTATTTATAATGATTCATGGTACACTATTTTTACTATACCAACGAGATGATACTTTTTCAAATACAATATTGAGTATATGCAATGATTTGTAACTAATTATTTAAATCATACCAACTAGACAATCCTTTATATAATGTTAATTTACAATTAACTTTTATAGTTGACCAATTTAAATAGAATATTAGCCTATTTAATTGATAATTTTTTTTAATAATAGATATATTAGGGACGTGAAGAATTTTAATAAAACGTTAAGTGATTGTGTGCGAAGATAATTGTTTACAATTTAGAAACAAATTGTAATTGTACTAGTATGGCAGGTAAAGGAAGTAGGTTACTGATTACAAGTCGCAATGAGATTCGCACGAACAACGATCAATATGTGCACAAGATGAAGGTTCTAGACGATGTGAAGAGCAAGAAATTACTGTTAAAGAAGACAAACATTGGCGGCACTAATGGAATGGATAGGATAATGGCACAAATCCTTGAAAAATGTGGCGGTCTGCCATTGGCAATAAGTGTGGTAGGAGGACTACTAGTGGGAAAACAAACGAGTAGGGAATGGGAAGAAGTTCTTGACCAGATAAATCATCATTTGGGAAGAGAAGAAAGTAGCGTATCAGCAATTTTGGAGTTGAGTTATCAGAATTTATCTCCTCATTTGAAATCATGCTTCTTGCGCTTCGCCTTTTTCAAGGAAGATGCTACCATTCCCGTTAAATGGTTGGAACATATGTGGGTTTCACAAGGCTTGATCCCACATGAAGAAAACAGAGCAGCTGATAAGATAGCTAGAGGTTATCTAAATGAGCTGATCAATCGAAGCTTGATTCAAGTAAAGGATGTATGGTTCGATGATCGAGTGGAAAGCTGTCAAATCCACGATCTTGTACGGGAAGTATGCTTACGAAAGGCAAAGGAGGAAATGAGTTTGGAAGTTGTAAAGGGAAAGCAGGCTGCAGGGTCTTCTTCCGCAACTGCAACAACCTACAAAGCTCGCCATCGTGTTGTTTATGGCAATAACCTGGTGACTTCTAAAACTCAAAATAAGCGCGTTCGCTCTCTTTTCTTAGTCAATTATGAGGATGCATGCTTGCGTAGTAGTGCTCCAACTGGTTTCTGGAAGAGCTTTAAACTCCTGCAAACACTGCACTTTGAGGGCTTTTCGTTTCTAATATTGCCGGACTCTCTCAGGTTATTGATTGGATTGAAAATTTTGAGAATGGTACCTAAAAGTGGTTTCTATTATTTAGCGCTCCCGGCTAATTGGTTGAATAAGCTTAAGAAGCTCGAGGTTCTAACAGCGGAGAATACGATTGTATACTCCACTAACGACGCACTAGAAATAGAAACATTGCGTCACTTGGATGCTACTTGTAGGAGTGGGTTTAAAATAGGGAATTGTAAAAGTCTCGAGACTTTGAAAAAGATCAATGTACAGGATTGGCTGGAATACAGTTCGAGAGTAAAGGGTAATAGTCCCCTTCGTCAATTGGGAATTGAGATCGATCTGGATGCAAATGAGTGGAGCGTTGATAAGTCAAATAGGGCAAATGAGTGGAGCGTTGATAAGTCAAGTAGGGTGAAAGCGTCGTGGGAGAAGATGACTAATCTTGTGGAACTAGGCCTATTCTTTTCTGATTCTTATTTAGTACCACTTGGAGAAGTCATTCCCGATCATCTCAACAGTCTAACTACACTTATAGTAAGTAAACTTCGTGTGCCCATATCTACTACGCCTGCGGCTATGTTTCCTCCAAACCTTTCTCATCTCATATTACATCGGTGTGTACTAATTGATGTTGATGAGTTGAAGGAGCTAGGGAATTTACCCAATCTACGCTACCTTTCTTTAATAGCATGTGGCGTTAATAAGGGGATAGCAGTATCGCGTAATGCTTTCCCATGCCTCCAAGTATTCTCCCTTCAAGACATGTCGGAGCTGACACAAATCCATATTGAAGAAGGTGGAATGCGGCTCCTCAAGGAACTCCAAATCTGTGCTTGCCTTAATCTGCAAACTCACAATCTGCCTCAACACATCCTCATATCTCAAGTACCCCAGATTGTACTTTAATTCTCCTTTTCTTTCTTAATGTACATTTTGAACTTTAATCCACATTCAAGTTAAACAATACAGTTTCTTTGGACAAGCTAGCATAAGTTTTATTTTTGTGTAAAATATTAATTTCTTTTGACTAGTTACGATATGACTACAAGAAAAAAAAAGACATTTAGTGACAGAAACATTAATAATATTAATAGATACGTACATTCGCTAATTATTATGAAATAAATACTTTTAATAAAAGTAAAAAAATTATAGTTAAAAATTAAAAAATTCTATAATAATAATTTCAAGTAACAAAAGTTTGTGCTCGTCATAAACTCTAATTAGTTAAATTGAAAAAATAAAAATAACGAAACTCAAATGAAAATCGAGTTGAGAAAGACCTTTCTTTGCAAGACGAAATTCATCATAGCTAGAGCTCTTTGACTTGATGTATCATCTCCAAATATGAAACAACTTTGCCCTTTAGAATAGTTGCACCATAAATTCAGAAGGTTCCGACAAATTTGAAGAAATTCGAGATACGAACATACAATTCTCCTAAGAATGCAACTAAAATATGAATGTATGCAAAGGAGATAAGAGAAAGCTTGTTGGTGTATTCTAAGTTCTTATCCACTTCTCCTATAAACCTTTTATAGTAAGCTTATTAGGGAGAAAATCAATATTCTTCAAAATGATAATCATCATAAGTCAGTGGTTTCTAGTTGTTAGTAAGGTTAATCATGAGTCGACGTTTTATAACCGTTGTAAGGCTATTATGTCATTATTATTTTATGCATATGAAATTATTGTATTAATTTGACTAGACAATCAAGCCAAATTAATTGGACCAAGTAATATATAGGTCATGACAAATGGGCTCATCTCAAACTAAATTGGGCCATCAATTAATTTAGTTTTATTAACTAAAATTAAAAGTAATTATTCTATTCCACAATAATTTAATTTCAAGATAAGTTGAATTCCATCATAAAATAAATTGGGAAAAAGACGGGCCGGTCCATTATGACCAAATATTGGGCAAAAAAAACATCAAAAAAACTTATTATCATGCGGCCCCAAATTACAAGTGGATGGACCAAAAAACCACCCATATAAATCGCGCCTCTCCACTTCAATTGTCCCCTCCTTCTTCCCCCATCTCTCTCTCTCACTCAGCCGCACCCTCTAGAAGAGCCATGGAGACTCCCAGATCACTCAAAAAATTTTGGATCGCTTCTTGCACTATTTTCGTCTTCTGGCGTGTATCTCCTTATCTACGCTTCCGATCGTTCGTCTCTGTCATCCCTCGCCGTCGCCAGGACCCAATCTTCCTCTGCTAGTGATAGTAACACCTCCGCCGTCGACTGCAGCGAGCAGAGGAGGAGATTGTGCAAGGGCAGATATATATACATTCATGAAAACAGTTCTCGCTGAAGATTATATTTCACAACCGAATGAAAACAGTAATGGTTTTGGATTTC
>JAPKLX010002259.1:0-14302 GCA_026898415.1 Leonotis leonurus | reverse complement strand
GCGCTAATTACGAAAATAAATAATAACAATATGGAAATAAATCTTCAGCATTCCTTCTCCCCCAAATCTTTCCATTCTTCCTCATCCTTTCCCGTAACAATTGCGCCGCATGCACTGTGTCCACGTCACTGATCCCCTCCACGCACTCTTTCCATATTTCTTCCACGATGACGCCTCGAGTAAACCTTGAACGGAGGACACGCTCTATCACGGGGAAGGAAAACACGAGCAGAGTATAACATTACATGCATACGTGGGGAGGAATAAGCTTCCCCGGGTTCATGATTTCGTTCGGATCCAAGGCAACCTTAATCTTTTTCATCGTCTGCAAAGCCTCCATTCCCAGTTCTTTCTCCAGATACTGAAACACAGAATGTACAGATAATCAATAATATTTTGCAAGATCATCACTAAACCAGATCATGAGATGCAGTTTGTAAGTAATCTTAATCTAATCCCCACTTTAATGAATGCCATCATTAGGGTGTGAGTGATTTCCTCTTCAAAAGCTTCATGGTTTCAAAGTTTATAAGAACTCAATTGTTCATACCTTCATTTTTCCTGTGCCAACACCGTGTTCCCCGGTGCACGTTCCTGTCCGTGCAAAGGATTCAATGAACTTAAAATACAGTTCTTTTTATTCATTAAGTGGAATAATGAGATGCTGACAGATGAAACTGTTTCAATGAACTTAAAATACAAAGGATTCAATGAACTTAAAATACAAAGGATTCAATGAACTTAAAATAGGAGTTTGATTTCATACCATCCATATCTAAAGCTGCATGCACCATGAAACTGTTTAGCCTCTCCGCTTCCTTTCGTTGTTCCTCCTTGGTGGGATCGAACAGAACCACCGCGTGGAAGTTTCCATCACCAGCATGAGCAATAACTGTGCTGTTATAGTAGCATCCGTGGATGTAAAGAATTAGTTGAAGCAGTGCTTTGAGTTAAGACTTGAAGTATATGGAAAATACAATACCAAACTAGAGGTGAAGTGTCTAGCTGTTGCTTGGATGTTGATATTAGTTCCGCAAGGCGAGAAAGCGGAACACATACATCCTGCATTATTAGAAACAATATAAAAAGAAAGATGTTCCTCTAATAAATTGGCAACAAGGAGGGGAGGAGGGACAAGAGAGACGGGAAAGTAAAACCAACCGTGATCAATGCTTCAGAATTTGGCTCCATGGCAAAGCATGCCCAAAGTGCCTCCTTACGTATCTAATGAGAAACGTACCACAGAAGATCAAATTAGTTACAAAACGTAGAAGCTTCAGAGAATGGAAGTAAATAGAACATACAATTCTAATCTAATTAGTAATAGGACAGCTAAGTACACTTATAGTTTTGTGTTAGTTGAAAGTCTACCTTTAACTAGGTTATTATGAATTTACAAGTATGCAAAGTAAATTTTAAATCTATGTTTGTTATTCTACAGATACAATTTACATAAATAATGCATAATTAGGTAATTAGTGTAATGGCAAATCATTTCAAAGAGGCAAGTTTCATATTGTGTACCTTCCAAAGTTCCTTCTTTGCTTCAGGTTCGTCTGCAAACACAAAATCTGAGCCGTTGTGCTCCGAAGCTATCTTCTGAACTACTAATGTTTGTTCACGAGAGTATGCTTCTGTCAACATTAAAACAAAAGGATAACATGAATTTAGATAGAAAACACATGTCTGAGGGTTAAAACAGTTGAGTGCTACGAAGAATTAAATCAGCCATTTACAGTAGAATATGTGGGATTAGCTATCCAAATATATAACATTATTTCACCTGTGCCAATAAACTCAAACATTAAAGTGGGGACTTCGGGTAAACTTTTCCCGTTAGCAAGATTGATTGCCCTGACTTGAACCTCGTCCAGAAGCTCTACCCTCGATACCTATTACACAACACAGAACAACATAAAATAACTCATTCTATTAATTCATTTCAACTAGCCGGGATTTCGTCAAAATTCACTCTCTGAAAGGGTGAAATGAAAAGGTAAATGCTTCTTCACAAAGTTCCCATGAATGGAAGATCATGCAACATTCTGCTCCTTTAAGCTCCATGCTTTTAATTATGTATAACTACTATTTGAAAATTAGGATAAGTGCAGCATATATGCATTAGAATAGAGCGATTTAGCTGGCTGACCTGTATACCGGACATCATAGTGGCAATAGCAACATCTGCTGCATCTTTAATTGTAGGAAAGTTGCACATTGCTACCTAATTAAACAGAAGAATATGTGTAATCCCATATGAGTTCATGAAACATGATAAAGCATAAGATCTGCAGCTTCAAATTTAGAATGAAAAAAGAGGGTCAAAAGAGAGAGCATATGCAGTACTATGCGAATACCACTGAGAACTGAGGGATCTTTTGGAGACGTAATGTGACTTCTGTTATCACACCCAAAGTTCCTTCACTTCCAATCATGAGACGTGTTAGGTCGTACCTGGGTAAATTGAACATAGTGAAGGTTAACAAATATACTGAACCCTGACAAAAGATAAGATAGTGAAAAAAAGATAATAAAGTTTCACCAGCCCAAGAAAAACAAGATCTTATTATGGGAACCAGCCTTCTGTTTTAAAAATAAAACATAGAAAAAAATCTAAACTTTCACTTACAAAGTAAGACCAGTTAAAGGGTCAGAAATTTCCACCCAAGACAAACAATGTTAATGGACAAAGAAGAAAAGCTGCAAAGGGACTTACCAGTTTCAGTTACAAACATAAAACAGCAGATCTTTCGGATGTGGATATATTTAATACAATGGTTATGATGTAATATCCTTTTTCTTGCTTTAATTAAGCTTCAACTGTGATATAAGGACTTGTTGCCATTCAAAAGAGTTAGGATATGAAACAAACTTATATTGGCAGAGATTTGAAAGAAAGAACATACCCAGCAGCACTTTTCCTGGCACGAGACCCAGTCTTGACAATATCTCCATTGGCTAGAACCACCTAAAAGAAATAAGCATTGTGAGTGCGATCTCAAAATGACCATAAGCAATGTAAGAAGAAATATACAAACCTTAAGGTTGATGACATTCTCGCGCATAGTTCCATACCTACATGCTAGAAATGAAATGATTAAACTGAATTAAAAATGAAGCGAATAGTTCTACAATTTAGATTCTTCTCCACAGAACTTCTGAGGAAGTCATTTTAGGCAACCGGAATCAGTAAAATAAGCTAGCTAGTAAAGAACTTAACTAGGATGGTAAGGCTAGGTAATCACGCAATGCAACAACTGATGTGCAATGCAGTTAGATTAGAAAATAGCTACATTTTTGTGCACTAATCATCAGCCACTACTAGTATTAATACAAAATTTATGCTCTTTCAGAAGCCGATCCAAGATATGGTCTGTAATGTTTGTGCTTCTAAAGCTTTAAACAAAACAAGTACCTTACAGCCAAAGAGCCAGAACAGCGTGTAGCACACATCCCACCAATAGTTGCTCCAGGACCTGAAGACCATGTTTAGTAACGTAATACATTCATGCAAAATTTCTAAAAATCTGATCAAAGTACAACTCTTAGTTCTTGCTACTAGAGGCTCCTGACCCAAATTGGTTTTTAAGAGCTCAATTAAGTAGACATTCTCACAGCAATGGCCTCATGGATTACGATTAAAAGATTTTATATGTTCTCCTACATATCATATAGGCTCAAGTTCCTGGATTGACATACTTCAAAATTGCATGTTCTTGAAACACAACCTCCTCCGGAAACATTAAAAAAAAGGTCAGTTGATATGAAGCAAAAACAATAAATGCAGCTTACCAGGATCTAGAGGGAAGAATAAACCATAAGGCTCAAGGTATTCGTTTAGCTCCATCCACCCAATTCCAGGCTCAACAACCACATCCATGTCCTTAATGTTTAATGATTTGATACTCTACATTGGAAGAGTTAGCAAAGGTAAGTAACAAGAATGACATCCAACTAAGTCACAGTTATTATATAATGGATGAGTGATCCTCTTTCATAAAACCATAGTAGCAAATCAGTACTTGTAAAGGGAGTACGTTTTGAGAATCATGACAAGAAAGCTTATTATCTTCTAAAGGTAACAAGAAACATCAAAAGTGACATAAAAATAGTTCATGCAACAACAATGAAATTCACATTGGAAAGTGAGATATTCTCACTGTTATAGAGACGAACTCATCATAAATAAGGATTTGGTGGCAAGATAAAGACGTGAGCTTTTCATACTTTCATTTGTGTCATGTCAATACAAACTCCACCACTAGGAGATAAGGTATGGCCTTCAATTGAGGTAGCTCCACCATATGGCACAATAGGTATCTGCCATCAACAGTAAGAGAGCATGTAAAAAACATGCACAATAATATTCCCTGAGATTATAAAAGCGTAGGATGACCAAAAAGATAAGTCAATAACTTCATCTATAAGAACAATATGAAAAACAACTCCAACCTTATGCTTGTTGCAGGATGCAACTATCTTAGACACCTCCTCCTCACACCTGCAGAAGAGACATCAAAACTGAACATGATGTGTCCCAAAAGACGAATGCCACTAAGAACTACAGGATCAAGTAAGTACTAAAGAAACGGTTTCCCTCTGTCCCAGCTATTAAATGAAGAGTAAACAAATCACATAAACAAGCTAGAATCATCAAGATGCAGATCCTACAATAATAGAAAGTCATGTATTACGTGTACGAGTGTCTTCTATAATTCCTCATCACAATCCATGCCATTATGAGTATATTGTCTACATGATTAACAACATCAAAGAATCAAGCCTGTAACATGATCGAAGACTGGCATATTTCCAAGATTGAACTGAACTTAAACAACAATTGCAGTTTTTATTCTCCCACAACCAACTGTTAGATTTATGCCAGTTTAGTGGAATGATTTTCAATATATACAATGTATTTAAGCACATTCTAACATATATGTATAAATGAGTAGAAAAGTTTCAGAGTCAAAATCAATCTTACTTTGGAAACACAATCACATCAGGAATGTTGAGTGCTTTGTGAAAGCTGTTCTGCGGCTTCCCATGATAGTATCTCTCATCATAGTCCGTTGTCATATCATCCTGCATCAGATATTCATTGCTCCAATCTTTTAAATACCATTAGGTAATATGAAAATATCCAGTAGTTTGTTAATTGCTGTATATATACAACACATACTTATAATCAATAAGAATTTGGAAATACATCAGAACAAAGACAATATGCATATTAGATTGGACCAGGGCTTATCCGTTAAGTTATCAGCATAAACTAGCGGTTAGAAAGTACCTTACAGATGATGCTTAGTTCATCAATAAGCTCTTGTGGAACTTCTTTGAGTGATCCTTTCACAACATAATCCGTGCTGCCTGTGCCACCAATCCTTCTATCACTAAATTAAAAGCAATTGACAAAAAGAAGCCATTAATTTCATTTAGCCTTCAATAATATAATAACATACATTCAACTCTAACCAATGAACCAAACCACTAACAAATACTTATACTCCACCAGCAAAATATCTGAAGAAATAATCAGCAGAGTGTGAAGTAAAGCTACTAATATCCTGTCAGTAACCAGCTCATGAAATTTTGAATCCATTGACGAGAGTATCCAAACGAAGCACATGCATTAGCACTAATACCAAAAAAAGAACAACGAACAAACAGCACCTTAATCCGAACCTTCCAAAGTGGCTGCCATTCTTTATAATAAGTATAACAAAAGGATAAAAATCACCAATAATAAGAGTCTTACTTTTGATCATGATTTGGGGGTTCGCAGCATGATGGGGCGTTATTGTTGTAAGAATGCAAAGCAAGTGAGCTAGCGGAGACAGCTAGTGCCATCGGAAGTAAAGAGCTATTCCAATGCGAAAAGGGCGGTTTCCGGAAGCGCTCCGTCGCAGCAACACCCCTTGATAAGGCAGCGCCGCCGTGGCTGTGAGAGAACGAACTTCGGAACTTGGTGGCAATGGTTCTTGAGGAAGAACGCAATCGAGAAATCAAGGAGTAGAGCGCCATTGAAGGATGGATGAGTATCCGTATCTTGAATCTCAATCCCTTCGTGTCGTTGTATAAATAACTATTTTTATTACCATATTTCATATTTGGGTTGACCACTATGTATAAAAACGCTAATACACTATACTTAATAAAACGTTAAGCGTTTTCTTTTTCAATTTTATGTTTCAAATTCAAGTTTCCCTCGGTTTGGTAGTAACATATTTATTTTTTATATATCAATTTCCAACATTTTCAATTAATACATTAATACATAGTTTATATTTTATTGATTAATAGACTATATAAGTAGTGATTGGTCTTTTCTCGAATTTAGTGTTTTCACTGAAAAATATCAAGCTTTGATGTCTCATTAGATATAGGAATGGTTAGATTTAATTTAAGAATGATGATGCATGATCTTTCCATTTTCATTATTTTTTGTTATCAATCCTTTTCTTTTGAATTGTCCTTAATTCATTATTCTTTCCATCTTATCAACAATGACATATTTTGAATAAAAATTATCATGATTTTAATGAAAATGCGCCACTATTAATGAAACAAAAAGAGTATTAAATTTTAGTGTGAGAAAAGACACATGATGCAATAAATGTAAGACAATATATATAATTGCTGTCTATAATCATGGCCATCTGTTAACAGTGTAAATACATGTACATCCATGCACGCACCAAGCTTCAAATTTTCTGCATTTCCCATGTATATTCAAATTAAAAATAAAAACTTTTATAATTGGTGCATATTTCATATTAGCTTAATATGAATTTAAAAATATATATAAAAGTAACCATGATTCATGAATACAGATTTTCTTGTTTCATATTTTCAAATATCAAGATTTGATCTTGGAGAATTATAAAAAAGAGGATGAAAAAACAGAATAGTGTATGTATATATATATATATTAATTTCAATTCAATGCATGTTGACGATCGATCTGTATAATTAATATTTAGCAGCAAAAAGAAAAAAATCGAGAGGGGAATAGAAAGATTATGAAAAAATCTAAGATCTACCAGTATACAAAAGAGGGGAAAAAGAAGGGGGCAGAAAAGTCAAATGAGCATCAAATCGGTCTGACGGTGGCGAGCGGCACCACCTCCGCGAGGGGCGTTGAGAGCGGCGTGGGCAATGGCGAGGTGCGGCACACCGGGCAGGTAGGGTGGCGACGCAGCCAGGGATCGACGCACTTCACGTGGAAGAGGTGGCCGCAATCGGGCAGAACCCTAAGCAAATCGGAGCTCTTGTAATCGGCGAGGCAGATGGAGCAGCAGGCGGCGGTGGAGTCCTTGTGATTCACCTTCTTCGCTTCCGAGTACAACACCTTCGGGTAGCTCCTCAGTGTCGCCTCATCGACACCGCCACACTCCGCCGCGAGATCGCCGATAGGCGGTGGCGGGCGGGGGTTCCGCAGGGGGAGGACAGCGGTGGCGGTGCTGTTCCTGGTGCAGTAGTAGGAGGCGAGGGTGATGGTGGTGATGAGGAGGAGGATGCCAACGGAGACGCCGATGCCGTAGCCGAAGCCGCCGATGTTTTGCGAGCCGAGGAAGCCGCCGGAGTTGGCAGTGGAGTTCATGATGGGGCCGGGCGGAGGGGGTTCGCGTTGGCGTTCGCCACCATGGAGAATGAAAATGGGGGTTATTAGCTATGCAGGTTTGAAAGTCAACGCTGGTGGAAGATTGATTAAGAGCTACAATTTGGTGGAGATGTTTATTAAGGTAATAATATCCATTCCTAATTTAATTATTTACACTATTATATTATTATTATGTTATATTATATGGTAGTTGACATAGGAATTTTAATTATTTCTTGGTGGCTCTGGATCAACCGTTTTTATTTTCAAATTTTAATATCTCCAATCCTACACCCAAGTAGTCAATTTTCGTATAAATATAGTATTAAATTGTCTAGGTTTTTTTTTTTTTCATTATTAAATTGTTTAGAGTTGGGCCAGGAGGGTTTCTTAACGTCTTCTTTTTTCTTCTCATCAGAGATATTTCACAAAGACTTGTCGGGTTAAGGAAGAAGGGGGAAGAAACACACTTGGAGAGCGCAGTACAACGGAGAGTTGTATGCTACGTTCGGGAAGGATGAATCGCTCCCGAAAAGGAATCTATTGATTCTCTCCTAATTGGTTGGACCGTAGGTGCGATGATTTACTTCACGGGCAAGGTCTCTGGTTCAAGTCCAGAATGGCCCAGCTGCGCCAGGAAAAAGAATAGAATAGAAGAAGTATCTGACTACTTCATGCATGCTCCACTTGGCTCGGGTAATATAAATACTAATTATTCGGATAAAAAAAGATAAAATAAATTATGACCATGATAAATAGATAAATACACGATAAAATTGAAATAAATATATTATAAATTAGAATGGGTAAAAATACATGAGTGTGCTGAAATGTCAACGGTTTGTAGGTATAGCTTAATTATATGATCTTTATATTCACGCTTTGATACATTACATTACATGTTAGTTGTACAATCATGTGAGTAACGTCTTTCTTGAAAGGAAACTCTTCTTTTTTATATATATTATGAATAATTAAATAATTGGCTAATAAAATTCAAGCGGCTACCTGTCATCACTCTTGAGCGGCATGATATACGCATCCCATCATCAATTTTAAAATGAAACTGGGTGGCAATATTAAATATTTTAGGTGATCCATACTATTATTATATTGCGTGACACTAGTTACAAAGATCACATTAATTACAAAATGCAAATAACATGTTACTGCTTAACTTTTACTTTTCCTTTTTTTCAACATCTTACATATCTGATGCAACAGAATTAGAAGGTTAGTGATGAAGCCATACCTCACTTTGGTAAAGTTTTTTTTATTTATATTAAGTTTGCATGTATTGGCTTAACGGTTGAATATTAATTTTCGAGACAATAAATGTTGAGTTCAACTAACTTGTAATGCAATATTATAATTTAAATTTATTATAATTCAATTTAGAAAAAAATTTGGTTAAGCAATGAACTTAACAATGACCAAATTCAGTTTGAGGGCCCAATAAGAAATATTCATCAATAAGGTCCAAAAGTTTGGACAGAGGTAATGTTCCAAATAAGAAAAGTACGTGACTCCAAATGTAATATTTACATAGTTGAAGGATGAAACTGCTATTTAACCTTTAATTTCGAAAGTAGAACACGAATCATTCAGCAACAGTCAACCACAAAGCAAAAAAAACCCCAAAATAATAATCGTAATTCGTACACAGCAAATTCACAGCTCAGCTCATACTTGAAAGTTTGAAACGATTTCAGACCAATCTGAAAATGGCGAATCGTGGGCGATTGGTGGCTTTGGTCGTTGCTGCATTCAGCTTAATATCTTTGGGCGAATCGGGAAGCGACTCGAACCGCGTCTTCACGCCATGCGGCGACGCGGCGGTGCAGAAGTCCGATGGATTCACCTTTGGCATCGTGTTCGCGGGGAGTAACTCCTTCTTCATCAACAACTCTGTTGAGTTGTCTCCGTGTGATCACCGACTCGGGCTTGCCAACAGCGCTCAGCTCGCGGTTTTCCGCCCTAAAGTCGATGAGATCTCGCTTCTCACCGTCAACACCTCGAACTTCTTCCCGGTACTATTACTGTCTTGTGCTATAGTTTTAGGTTCGTTGATCGATGGCGTGATGCTATGTGCGCCAGTATTTCGTTTTTTTTAGTTGTTTTTCTTTGTTCCGTGGATCTTTCTGGATATTGGAAGTTGCTTGATTAAAGATGGTGGCCAAAGATTGGAGATTCTTAGTCTTATTTAGCATTTGTACATTTGAGTTTTCATTATTTGAAAATGACCTGCACTACTTGGAAAATAATATTGGTATTGATTATAGTGTTAAGAAAATTTATACGGACAACGGGTCGTTAGGATGTCTTTGGGACTGTGGTAGTGTCCTATCATACATTTTGTTTTGCTGCAAAAACCAACAAGAAAGGGATTTTTAGGTTATGTATATAGATGAGATTTGGAACTCATTCCTTGTACTCTGAAAAAACATGTATGGAACTGATGAGTCTCGAAATGTTCTGTGGACCATCTACTCTATGTTAGAAATGATCATTGGAGCACGACTATGCCGAATTTTTTGTACATATTCACATTTACTAAGATTTTTATGTCTCGCGACTGAATCCTTATGGATGTATTCTAAATTAGGGACCATGTGAAACTTTGTGACTCATGATAAATATGGAAGTTTTCTTCTGTACTTGAGACAGTGGTTGGAAATTACTATTGTAGTATTGTTAATGGGTAGGACTAACATCTATTTTACCTCGTGTATATTAGTTTTATCTGATACTGATGGAAGGGGTATGAAAAGAAGTCAAAACTAAATCTTTGGGATCGTTGAGTGACTATGTAGTCTTGTATATCTAAGTTTCTTTTAGAAGTTCAATACTTGCAATTGTTTTTTCTTGCACCATGGGCTGATTATTTGTTAGTTATCTTGCCATATAAAGGCCAAGGTAATCTTGTGGGCCCTGACCTCATTAATAGCTCCTAATATTTTGATTTAGTTTGTGGAGTAGTCATCCTTATCCTTAGTTTCAATCCATTACCTGCCTACATGGCACAATTTTGTGTTGCATTCAATTTTAGTTGTGTGAGTAAATTTACAAGGATTAAGACCATTCAATATCTAATAGTATCTGCTATTTCCCAGGGATCTCAAAAAACTGCTATGTTCCTTTTAGCTAACTACATTGATTATACTTTATATTTATGGATTGATGGAGTAAATTAGATATGAGGCTAAAAGAATGTCTTCATACGATCATATTCACCTTTCATCGAGATGATGTTTCCATGCTCATTTATCACATTTATGAACTGCAAACTGGAAGGGTATTTACAGTTCAACTTACTATCTTATTGAGGTTATTATGCAATGTCATTGAATTAACCAAACATAAAACCGAACATCCTGAATGAAGCTGTGACATAGATGGTTTGACTCTTTACCATGCTTTGACCTAAATTTTAAAATAATATATTTGTAGTGTGATGTACTGGTGTTGTGTCTATGGTGTCTCTGTGTTTAAACGAAGGACTATTTTTTATTATATAATCTGCCATAGATCCGAGGATTTGCAACTGGCATGTTTAACCCACTAGTGGCATTTCAAATCCCTTACAATACTTTTTGTTGTATCATCACCACTCACCAGGACTCAGTAGGAGGCTATATGGTAGCATTTGCTGGCCGAAAATATGCTGCCAGGTCAAAACCTGCCTTTGTTGCGAATGGTTCTTTCATCGTGACCAGTTTCACTCTGGTGAGAAGTTAGCCCTCATAGTCATAGTACAGTTGCATGCCCTTGGGATTGGTGTAAGCTGGATGACTATTATTGTGATGCTGCTGCAGGTTCAGGAATTTCAAAAGGGAAGGCTTCAAAACCTGTACTGGAAAAGAGATGGCTGCGCTTCATGCAAGAGCAAATCAAACTTCGTGTGCCTCAACAATCAAGACTGTGCCATCAGAACTAACAGCTGCAAAAACAGAGGGGGGAACGTTGATTGCAGCATCGGGATACAATTGGCGTTCTCCGGCACAGACAAGCACCATTCCGTTTTCAACTCGTGGTACGAGGTAAAGAACCTTCGTCAGTATTCGCTCTTCGGCCTCTATTCCAATCTCAAGGACTCACTCACTAGTCAGTACAACAGCTTCTTTTAATCGTTCTTCACATGCCTGTACATCTCTTGCTGTGATTCATGTTTAAATGCGTCGATCAACCTTACCCGGCTCTTTCTCTTATCTGATGTTTGTTTGTAAATCTTAATTTAATTCTGGTAATTTTTTCATTTGGGAATTGGGACTCGTCAAAGTTTGAAGCATTCTTCATTCTTACATGTGTTCCCACTAGAGATTCCATTGGTTACGACTATATTCACAGTCTTAATCTATGCCCTAATCCTTCCTATTGGATTTATAATTACTTCACATTTCACATCTCTAAATAGGAATCTTTTATCGATTTAAAAGTAGGAATACAAAAGGAGAGGAACCAAAAGTCGTATATCTTGAATAACGCTTTCATGTGTTGTTATTTATTCAAACACATCTCCATCAATTTACAAATATGTCCTCGTAAAATAATTTTGTAGAATATTGAATATTCCACATTCCCGCCAGGATAACATGTCCCCTTTGATCCAAAATTTACTCAATATAAAATACACATTATTTTAAATTATTCTATTAAGACATGTGTCCAATTAAATTAAATAATTATTTTATAAACTGAGAGTATTATTATTAAAAATATTAACAAAAAACATCTTTCAATAGTCCATTATTAGTCAAAGGCAGTAGTGAAGTTATCGAAAAATAAGGGGAATATATTTGGTTGTACCCCAAATTTTTGTGAGGCGAGGATGGAAATATTGAGAAATGTGAGTGTTGCATCATATCATTATATATACTAGAGCTGTAAAAGTGACCGGGTCGGGCTGGCCCGGCCCGGCTCACTGGGTTAGAGTTAAATAATGGGTCGGGCCGGGCTGGCCCGGAATTATGTTGGGCTGCTGAAATTCAAGCTCATACCCGCCCAACATGGGTCACCGGGCCAACGGGCCAAATCGGCCCATAAATTAAAAAAATATTTTTATAAATTTAAAATATAATGCTAATCCATTATATTTTCTAAAATTCTAAAATAAATAAAAGATTGCTTTAAGATATAAGTTTAGTATATCATTATATTTAATGTAAGTTTTTTAATTTATTTTAGTATTAATTAGATTACAAAAATAAGTTTGTAATAAAATCAAATAAAATGTATTCCCTATGTCCCATTATTTATGATAGGTTTACTATATTGGGTTGTCCCAATAATAATGGCTCGTTTCCAAAAAAGGAAACATTTTACTTTTATAAGCTACTCTACTTTATCGGACTCCACCATTTTACACAACAAATCACTTTCTTAATACCCGTGCCCAAACACAACGTGTCATTAATAATAGGACGGAGGGAGTAATATTTCAAAATGGTGTAAAAATATTAGCATAATTTTTTTTTAATTAAATTATAAGATATTGAAAATATAATAATATTATAAGAGCAATTGAAAATATAATATTATGAGAGCAATCTATACTAAATATTATGAACAAAATTAAAATAATATTAAAAGTATGTGCGGGTCAAATTGGCCCGAAGCCCACCGGGCCAATGGGCCGGGCTAGTTCGGCCCGGAAATATTTGGGCTCTTCATTTTTTAGCCCAACCCGACCCTAATTACAGGTGGGCCGGATAAGCCCATCGGGCCGGGTCATTTCGGGTCAATTTTCACTGCTCTAAATTATATACACCTATTTATAGAGAGAAAAAGAAGAGAGAGGCATCTCCATTTTCTGCTCAAATTTCGTTCCCGTCTCTTTACTCCATCTCCATTTTCTGCCGGGAAATTTGTTTTTGGATTTGAATTAGCAGCCACCTCCAGTTTTTATTACCTAATCGATATCCAGGACTCGCAATGGAAGGCATTTTCCTGGGGGATTTTGAGTTTCCTTTGGGGAGCCGAGCTGCTAGGTAACCATGCACGCACGTAGTGATTGAGATGCGAAACTTATTGGGAAAATGTGGATTTTATGCCTGTTCTTTGATGTGCATGTGTTTGCTTTGTATGTGATTTACGGGGATAATGTTTTGATCCGGAACGATACATGTTTGTGTTTTGCAGGATGGGGAATGAACCGGAATTTTATCTGTAACCTGCAGGAATTGTCGTTTTCGTTTGTTTTGAGTTTTTTTTTTTAAATCATTTCTCAAGTATTCACCGAGGGAGGTATTGGAGTTCTGATTTATTTGAATTTGTATGAGAATATGATTATTGAGTTATGGTAAGCAATTTGGTTGAAGTGAGGGTTTCATAGACCCGTGATTGGTGGTCAATGGAGTCTGGGGATTCTTCCCTGTCAACGAGCGTGACAAAATGCTGCGACCGTGATCGTGATTGTAGTTCTTCGATGATGGAGACGCTTCCTTCAGGGACACAGGAAGCGAAGCAAAAATGTAATGAATCTGACGAAGAAACCTGCGTCTCCATCCAAGGGGTCGTTGTTCCCCAAAATGCCCGTGTAGAGATAGGAAATGAATGCACTGCACTTCGTGAAATGGTCATCAGGCAGCAGGAGACCATTGAGAGTCTTATTTCCGAGTTGGAGGAGGAGAGGAACGCTGCGTCCACGGCTGCCAATGAAGCACTCTCAATGATTCTGAGGCTTCAGAAGGATAAGGC